>VZDJ01000072.1:1340290-1517203 GCA_008694505.1 Cyanoderma ruficeps | reverse complement strand
GGAGGCCAGCCGTGTAGCTGCCAAGGTGCCACCACCCTGCCACCCCTGGGGTGTGGGGAGAGGGACACTGGGGACAATAGCTCAGGGGGCTGTCGTCACAGGGACATGGTGTACAAACAGTCTTTCTGAGCCTGAAATTTTTGGTCAAAAAAGCTACCTTGAAAGCAAGCTGGTTTTCTTTCTGTCTCCTGTTTCACCTCCACCACCAGCAGCCAGGAGGTCTGAAAGATGCCGTTGCTGCTTTTCCATTGCACGGCTGTCTGCGCCATGCCCCTCTCAGTGTCTTTATAAAGGAAAAGCAGCAAATTCATCACCTGAACCATTGATTTTCTTTTCCAGGTGACCATTAGCACCACTCGAGGAGCCTGGCTGCTCAGCCGTGTGTTTGAGCACGGCTACCCGTGGGATATGATCTTAAACACTCGCTTTATGAGCCTGATCAAAACCAACCTCCCCGCGCCCCTTTCGTGGTGGTTGATTAACTACAAGGTGAACCAGCGGTTCAACCATGAAAACTATGGCCTTCAACCTGAGAAGAGGTGCTTCTTGGTGGTCCCCCTCCCATGTAGAGGGGCTTGTGGTGTGGGCAGGGGAAGAGATTCAGCAAGCAGCATCACCCAGTGCCCAGACTGGGGTGATCTCCAATGGGAAGGAGAAAATCAGCTGTAGCTCCCTTAAGTGGTGAAAGACTGGGCATGCTGGAAAAGCCCAGGAAGGCCCAGAGGAGTTTTCCCTGTGAGGGTCTCTGGGCAAAGAGGAGAAGGAAGGCTTAAAGCATGGATCAGTTCTGGAAAGAGATGACTTAAAGAGTAACTGAGTGAAGGGAGTAAGGCAGCAGGAGATGTCCGTGAATCACTCACGCTGTGGGACAGGGTGACATTGGTGACACGTGTCATTGTTAGGAGGTGGGGCGTCAGGGAGAAAATGACACCAGCAGGTGTGAGCTGGTGGGCCTGGAGGGAGAAGGAGCAGGGGACTGGCAAGGCCTGTTTGTGGTGTCCCACTCTCAGAGCCCCTGGCTCTCCACAGCTGGCAGGTGCGTGAGCCCATCCTGAACGACGACCTCCCAAGCTACATCCTGACGGGCAGGATCACCATCAAGCCGGGCGTGAAGGAGTTCAAGGACAACTCAGTCCTTTTCCACAACTGCCCTGAGGAGGAGCCCATTGATATCGTTGTCTTCTGCACGGGCTACATCGTCTCCTTCCCCTTCCTGGAAGAATCCATGGTCAGGGTGGAAAACAAGCATGCATCCCTCTACAAATACGTGTTCCCAACCCACCTGCAGAAGCCCACCCTGGCTGTCCTTGGGCTGATTAAGCCCTTCGGAGCCATCATGCCCGTGGCAGAGATGCAGGCACGCTGGGTGAGCCGTGTCTTCAAAGGTAGGGGAGCAAATGTGAGCCCTCCTGTGCCCCAAAATGCAGCTCAGACTGGACACGTTTTATCCCTCCAGCCAGGGTGATCCCAGACCCAAGAAGTTCAGAGTGGACAAGGGACTATTTTCAAGGCTCAGATTTCCCAAGTTCTTTCACTTCAGCTAAGCTACAGGAACATGAGTGAGGAAAGAAGCCCACTGGTGTTTTGTTTGGGGTTTTTAATAAAAACCGTAAGAATAACCTCATGGAGGGCTGGGTCATCCACAGAGATGAGAAGCTCTTTGGGATGATCCTCTCTGGGGCTTGCACAGCCCATCTGACCCCACATCACCTGCCTGTGCCCTGACAGTGCACACGTGCAAGAGCAGGAAAAGGTGTGGGTGAATTTGGAATACTGGAGGGCTGGTTTCTGGCAGGATTGCCACTGCTGAATAAATTTTCAGCAATGAGACTTTCCTGCCCTCCCAGGGAAGGGATTCCCACATTTTGCGTCACGGAATGAGTTCACAAGTCCCCCCCCCCCCCCCCAGAGTTAAACTCGGCAGGACGCTCTCCTCTCTCTTCCAGGCTTGTGTCAGTTGCCTCCCCAGTCTGTCATGGAGAAGGAAGTGAATGAGAAGAAGAAAAACCAAGTCCAATGGTAAGTCATTCCCCAGAGCCCCAAAGGTTTTTTGGTGGATTGAAAAATCCCTGGAGTTTTCGGGGCAGCAACACACAGGTTCTCACTCTGTGCCTGTTCCCTGCACACAGGGCAGAGGAGAGGGCAGGATTCCCAGATCCAGCTTCCCCTTTACTCACTTGCAAAGAGCCAATGTTACATTTGATTTAACACGGATATTTTGCCTGTTGGTGACAGGAAGAAATTAATTCAGGGTACTCAAGGCTAAAGCTTGCTTGGGAGTTGGGGAAGAACGCCAGGATCCCCAGGGACTGAGAGATAAAATGGCAGAGAAATTAATGGTAATGAATGCAAAGTAATTCAGCTGGGGGGGAAAAAAACAACCCACAACCAAGGAGGTGTACACACAGATTGTCTCATCTCTCAGCATGGAGACCTGACTCGCTGTGAACTGAGCACGCTGCTCTGTGGTTCACAGGCAGGCAAAAGGCTAAAAGAAATTAGGGAATGAATGAGCCAATCCCAGGAAACTGGGTGATATACAAATCCATGGTTCACTTAAATGCTATAGGAGAAAACGTATAGGAGAGTGAAATACAGAATTGCACCGAGCAACTGCAGTACAATACAAGACTAAATGGATGTGAGCTTTTTCAGACCTCTGAAAGTGGGACATGAAGCTGTGAATTCTGCAGAGAAGGTGAACTGGAAGCAATTCTCCAAGTCACCATGCATTCTTGCAATATTTGGTGGAAATTAATGTGAGAGATACTAAAGGGTGCCACCTTTCTCATGCTGCACATGGCTTTTCTGCAAAAAGCAAAGGGATTTGGGTTTGAGAGGGTTTTTTTGTTTGTTTGTTTTGAAAAAGGCCCAAAACTGGTTTGCCAAAGTCTGTTAACAAAGATTCACCAAGGGGAAGGGGGGGAAACTTGTGAATGAGGGAGTGAAAGATTGACATGAGCCAGCATCACTTTACAGGTGCTGTGTCATGGACAGGATTTGTGTCCAGACGGTCACAGGCTCCCACTGCACCTACATCCAGTCCTTTCCTAAAAAGAACCCGGCTGCATTCTAGATGCAATGACAACAAGGACACAGAGGACCTCCACTCCAGTTCCTCCAAGCCCTGCTGACACCTATCTTTCTCCTGCCTCTTTTTCTTCCCTGATTCATTTAGGTTTGGTCTGACCTTCGATGAAGTCCTCAAAACCGAGTGGCTGGTCTACCTGGACACACTGGCCTCCTTCATTGGTGCCAAGCCCAGCGTGCTGGGGCTGCTCTTCACAGACCCTTGGCTGGCCCTCACCATCTTCTTCGGCCCCTGCTCCCCCTACCAGTTCCGACTGCGGGGTCCTGGGCGCTGGGAGGGGGCACGGCAGGCCATCCTCACCCAGTGGGACCGTGTCCTAAAGCCCATGAGAACACGAGTCCCTGCTGGCTCCTCCAGCCCTTTTCCTTCTCTCCTGATTGTGATGGCATTCCTTCTGCTCCTGGCTGCTGTGATTTTTGGTTTTCAATAGCTTTTAGAGTGTTTGTTTGTTTATTGTTTGTTTGAGGTTTGGGGTTCTTTTTGTCCTGAGGGATGTTGTCTCAGGTCAGATAGTGTGCCATGGGACTGGGGAAAATGATTTCAGTAGATGGCAACAAACATTAATCTGCAACCTGCAGCATAAACCTCCCTCTGCTCCAGCCCATCCCCAAGCACAGCTTTGCAGACTTGATTAGCCAGGGATGGCAGCCTTGCCCAAGTGTCTGTTGCCCCTCTGCTGCCCTGCCTGCTGCCAGGAGCAGAGCAGGGATTGGTGGCATAATTGCCTGGATCACACAGGACAGGATGCAGTGAGGACAGGACCAGCAAACGTGGCAGCGTGTCACAGGAGCAAAAGCAGCCAGGAATTATCTGGGCAGCTTACAGGTACACAGATCAGGTACAGGTTCAGGTACACAGGTGAGGCTGTCCCTTTCTCCAAACAAAAACACCATGACCCCAAAATCCCAGCTGGGATTGAATTGGTGCCTCTTTCCTGTGAAGGGGCACTGGGCGGTTGTGGTGGTTTGTCACACGTGAGCCCGTGGGGCTGAGCACTCCTGGATTGGCTTCCCTGCATGCCCCACCACTGGAGAATCCTGAAGCCTTGTTTTGTGCATGGAGAGACTTTAAACGAATAAAATCTCAGTGGCTGTGGCAAGGGTGTGCTGCAGAGGCTTCCATATCCTGTCCTTGTGTGTGTGGGGAGAGCTGGGGGGGAGAGGCCATGTCGTCTTAGCTGGGGCTGTGCCGCCAATTGCTGTGGGCAGCTCACAAGGCTGGGGCTCTCAGGGCTTTCCCTGACTCCCCAAAATGAGGCTGCACCGTGCTCCGTGTCCCACATCCATGCTGTCTGCTGGCAGAGGGAGCATGTTCTGCTGATCCCCCGGGGATGCCAAGGGAGCATGAGCCCAGCACAGGCACCACAAAAGGGGATAGAGCAGGACAACCCCAAGCTGCTGCTTGGGCTGGAGCAACGACAGGTTACAGTACGGGAGTCCTTGCAAGCGTGTTCCCTTTGGGATTATTGCTGGATTTTCACCTGGCACTGCCACAGGGAGGTTGAGAACTTTCTTCCAGTGTATTTAAGCCCATAGGGCAGAGGAAGGCAGGTGTAAAGGTCAGTGGTACAAGAGCCGTGGCGAGCTGCCTGGACTTCAGCCCTCCCTCCCAATCCACGGCAAGAGAAGCTCAAGGGAAATCCGGCTGAGGGCTGAGCAGTGAAGGCACAGCACTGTCCTGCAAGGTTTGCTCCTCGCTTCTCCCGGATGGGGTTGGCAGGGTTTAAAAGTGGGCAGACAGCTCTCCAGGGTTTGGGCGTTCGCTGCTGGCTTTGCCTTGCTGCTGGTGGGGGGAGAGGGGTGTTGCAGGGACCCTCTGGTGTAAAACCATATGCAGGCAGTGCTGGAAAAGTGGGGTGACTTGAACACCCTCAGCTTGCCAACCCTTTCCTGAAGCCAAAGAAGGCTCCAGAAACGAGGCAGGCGACTTTGGGCATGTCCTGCCCTGCCCCTGCAGATCAAGGAGTGGCTCAGGCCAGGCTTGTGGATGCCAAAGGAGATTTTTTGTACCTCCCTCATTTTTCCCCGGCTCTCTTCAGTTTCCTCCAGTTTCTATTTATGTTCACTTACTTTTTGACACAAAACTGATAGAAAAAGTTTTAAATTACTCTTTCTGCAGACTCTGCAGTAGGAGTATTTCTTATCTAATCAAAGTTCACGTGGGTTCATTTTTTTCATAGTTCTTTGCCTTCCAGTCAAGCTCGGTGCGGATCAGTTTACACACCCCGGCTTTGAGTTCCTCCCATTTATACCCAGGGTTTCCCGGGTTTCCTACCCTTTGTATATGCTGTAATCCCAGCCTTGCTTTCACAGAGCTGTCTAACTTCTGAATGGCTGCGCCGTGCTCCTGCTCAGTCAGGCATTGCTTTGCTTTTTTTCCTTTTTTAAAACCCTTTTTGTTTTCAAGAGATTGCTCTTTAATGGGAAACTAAAAAGGAAAGCGTGAAAACGACCCAGCTTAGCTGGGGCTGTTTCTCGCAAAGGTTTCAGGAGGATTTGTGCAGGCAGAGGAAGATAGCTGCGACTCCTTTGCATGCCCTGGTTTAGGCTGGAAAAGGGAATAAATTGAAGTGGCAGAACAGTGAGGTTTAAAAGCGCCTCCTTTTTCCTCCCATGGAGGACGGAGACTCCCGGACCCCCACTGTGGGTTTAGCACAGTGGGAAGGGTAAGGAGCAGGGTCTCTGCACAGCACTTGAACCAGGAGCTGCCCATGGCTCTCTCCCAGGACAGTTTTCCTCCGTGGACACCTGCAGCCAGAGAAGACCAGGGGTGATTTGCTGGGGATGGGAAGAATGGACTGGCATTTCTGCTGACCCCTGGGCTGTTGTGTCTGCAGCTGCTCTCACGGCAGCCTGTCACCTGCTGCAGGCCAGCATGGTCCGGCGTGTGGCCGTGATCGGGGCCGGGGCCGGGGGCTTGGTCTCTGTCAAGTGCTGCCTGGATGAGGGGCTGGAGCCCACCTGCTTCGAGAGCAGCCACGACATCGGCGGCGTCTGGCGCTACACGGTCAGTGCCTGCTGGGTTTGTCCCCGGGTTTGTCCCCTTCCTGGGATGCTCTTTGACTGCAGCCAAGGGGAAAGGGTGGCCACGCCCTCAGGGACTGTCCCTATCCCACTCATGGGATCTCCAAGTTGGAGAAGGAAATGGAGGGAGCAGAAATGATTGTCGCCAGGTGCTAGTCCTGGTTTATTCCTTGTACCAAAACGTGAGGAAGAAAAATATTCACATACTTTATGGGGGGAAAGTCTTTCCCTGCACATCTGGAAACATCACCCCCGGCTCCACACAGGACTCCACAGGCAGCAGAGGAGTCAGCGTGTACCGCTCAGTCATCACCAACACCTCCAAGGAGATGTCCTGCTTCAGCGACTTCCCCTTCCCCGAGGGTTTTCCCAGTTACCTGCCCCACAGCCTCGTCCTGGAATACTTCAGGATGTACAGCCGGCACTTCGACCTCCTGCGGCATGTACGCTTCCAGGTGAGCAGGGACCCCGAGCCCCACGGGGAGAACAGCCATGGGGAGCTGCAGATCCAGGGTAGCTGCAGATCCAGGGTAGCTGCAGATCCAAAGTAGCTGCAGATCCAAGGTAAGATGGGACAAGGCCGGGTGCCAGCCCACAAGTAAACCCACGTGACTTTTGCATCCTGCATGCAGCCTTTAGACCCCATGCTTTAAAAAAGGCTGCTTGAACACGGGCTTGCCCCCCAGTGCCATCAGCAGGGGAAAGATGCAGGGTGGGATTTAACAGCTTCAGAAGTGACATGCAGCTCCCCAGGGCCCAGCCTGCTCCCGGCAGCCCCAACCTTTCACAGGCATGTCTCCAAAACACGGTGTGATCCCTGACTGCTGTTTTGTTGGGCTTCTGTGCAAGACAACAGTTCTCAGCGTGAGAAAGCGCCCAGATTTCACCTCCTCAGGCCAGTGGGAGGTGGTCACCGAGACTGAAGGTGTCCGTGAGTCCCACATCTTCGATGCTGTCATGGTTTGCACCGGCCATTACCAGGAGCCCTACTTGCCACTGGCTTCCTTCCCAGGTAAGCCCTGTCCCAGCAGTGGGCCTGCCCCACAGGGTTTCCCCCAGCACCCATGGGTGCCCTTGTTGTATTTTCCTCTACAAGCCTGCCTGCTCCATGAAGCCCCCACACTGGAGCAGGCCAGACTCTGACCCCATGGAAACAGTGGGGGGCATTCCAGGGAATGGGAAAAACGCCTTGTAAAGATGCAGCCAGGCTTTTCCGTTAGGATTTGCAAAGCGAGACTGAGGAGAGGAGGCACAGGGGACTTCCAGGGGCTTCTCAGCTGCAAGCAGAGGTGGGGAGGGGGGAGAGTTGGGGATCTGGGCACAATGCTGGGGTGAGTAAGCACATCTGGCAGTAGGAGATGCTCCCTGCTCTCTGCCTAGGCATTGAAAGTCGCTTCAAGGGCCAGCAGCTGCACAGCCGGGAATACAGAGACGTGCAGGCTTTCCGAGGAAAGCGGGTCCTGGTGGTCGGCATCGGCAACACCGGCGGCGACCTCGCGGTGGAGCTGAGCCGTGTGGCTGCCAAGGTACAGCCCCAGGAGGTCCAGACAGGGACAGTGAGAGCCAATGGCTCAGGGTACCACAGGGAGCTTTGCCCCCAGGTGTCTCAATAAATTCCACTTCTCGCTGAGGGCAGCTGAAGAAGCCTTGCAGCTCCTGGAGAGTTTGGGCTGCCTGAGGGCTGGCAATTGAGCAGCTGTGGGAACTTTATCAAAGCCACCACAAGCTGTTTGGTTCATCTGGGTGTCATCTCCTTCCCTTGGGTTTACTCTGTGTTGGCTCAAGTGCAGGAGATGGGATTTGATGATCTTGCCACTCAGGGCAAGAGCAGCAAGATGCCTGGTCAGGAGGCTGAGACCTGCCTTCCCCCCCAGGTGTTCCTCAGCACCAGGAGCAACACGTGGGTCATCAGCCGGGTCTCAGACCAAGGCTTCCCCTTTGACATGGTCAACACCACCCGCTTCAACCACCTCCTGGAGTGGCTTCTCCCATCGGCCCTCGCCAGGAGGATCAGGTTTCGGAAGTTCAATTCGTGGTTCAACCACGCAAACTATGGCTTGGCTTCCAGCAAAAGGTGTTTCTTCTGATTATTTTGTTGGGTGGTCAGGGGCTCTTTATAATATGAAACGCTTAATTTTCAGTTTTGGGGGATGTTTGTGGAATAGCAAACTTTTGGAGGGGAATTCTGACCATAAAAAAAGTCATTTTAGGTCCCTCCCAGGTGCTAACCCTGCTGCTCTCTTTTCCCCACTGCAAGCTCCAAATTTAAGATGATTATCAACGAAGAGCTGCCATTCTGCCTCCTCTCTGGGACTGTGGTGTTGAAGCCAAACGTGAAGGAGTTCACTGAGAGCTCTGCTGTTTTCGAAGACGGGACAACCGAAGAGAACATCGACGTGGTGCTCTTTGCCACGGGCTACAACTTTTCATTCCCCTTCCTCGAGGAGTCTGTTCGCAGCGCCATCGATGACAACCGTTCCCTCTACAATTGCGTCTTCCCTCCCCGGCTGGAAAAGCCCACGCTGGCCATCATTGGGCTGATCCAGCTGACGGGCTCCATTATGGTGGGATCAGAAATGCAGGCTCGCTGGGTGACAGGGGTCTTTGCAGGTAGGAGATGGGGGAGATCTTATGGGTGGGAGATTTGGGGCAGCCTGAGCTTAGGGTGTATTTCAGCTCTGTAGTGGCTGTGGGAATCATCCGCCAGCTGCATCCCTGTATCCCTGCTGCTCCACACCTCAGGAAAGGTGCTGGGGCCTTGGGAAGGGGCTGAACATTTCCTCTGAAGGTACTGCTGGAGCTGGCTGGTTTCTCTGTTCTCAGGCTGGAACAGGCTGCCTCCCCCCAGCACGATGATGGCCGAGGTTGTGAAGAGGAAGCCACCAGTCAAAAGGTGTGTGTGATGCTCCTGCACCTGGGACGAGATGGGTGTTGTGTGCCAGGAGAACCTCGGGGAAGGAGGGGGACTCCATGGCAGACATGGGAGGGACCTGCTCAGGACACCCAACCCTGCATTTATTACCTCACCACCCACAGTGAGCTGGGAAAATGCTCTCGTGGCTCCTTTATGGAACGAGACACCGTAAACTTCTCTGGAGCAGTTTATGACAAGACCAGGGCCTGCAGCTCCCCTTCCCTCTCTTCCCATCTCCTCTGCTCCCTCCCTTTCCCTCTCCTGCTCTGGAGATCCCCCTCTGCCAGGCCTCCAAGCCATGTCCTTGTTCCCAGCATGTTCCTCCAGACTAAGGGTGCCATCTCGTGGCTTCTCCCTCCCAAACCCAGGCAGTGAGGACCGCTGGGTTCCATCCAGAACCCCCCCGAGGAGCTGGGCGGTGTGGGTGGGGGGCAGTTTGTGCCACTTTTTTTGGCAGGTCAAGGTGAGTATTCCAGCAGTGTGTGTGGGAGCTAACACCCTGCCTCGTCGGCACTGGGATTTTACAGGAGGTCAAATGTGTCCACAAGGATGTGGGATGGAGGGTGACGGAGCAAGGAGGGGACCTTGGGCTGCAGGCTGGGTTGGGTCTGCCAGCAGGACAGGGCTGGTTCATGGGGCACTGGGGAAAAGCTGAGACCAAGCAGAGCCACAGGGATTATGACCAGGAGCCCAAATGACTGCACCACAATGCTGTTACACAGAAATATGGAAGCCTGAGGTGCAAGGGAAACAAACTTGTGGCGGTCTCAAATTTTCCTGAAGCAGATCAGCACGTTCTCCTTCCTGTGAGGGAGATAAGGTTTCAAGCAGAAAAATCCTGGCAGTCCCTCCCAGCATGGGAAGCTTTCTGCATTTCCCAGATTTTCCCAGTCTCCTTGGCATTCTTATCTCTGAAAGTCTACATCTCTACTTCTCAAAATCAGCCAAATCCACACCCCTGAACCTCAGTGAAGGACATGGCAGGGGTACTAGTGGCATTACAATGATGGTACTGTTAAGTTGGAACTGATTTTGAAGCCACAACTATTCTGCAGAGACAAAACAAGCTTCTGCTTCTCCCCGGTCCTGGGGAACTGCTGGGACCAACCACACAGAGGCTCTTCCAGTGCCTTTGGCTTTGTTTGGGGCTAAGAGAGCTCTGCCCCAGAGACTGGGGCTCACCTGATGTCTGAGCCCAAGGGTTTTGCCTTCCATGGAGCTGGGAACTGAGATAGGATGATGCCATCTGACTTTTATTTCTTATGTCCCATTGAAGGAATCCACATGAGAGGGAGAACCTGAAGATGAGTTTTATCAGCTACATGGACAGAATCGCTGCGTGTGCTGGCGTAAAGCCCAGCGTGTTGAGACTGCTCCTGACAGACCCCCAACTGGCCCTGGCCATCTTTTTTGGGCCCTGCTCACCCTACCAGTACCGGCTGGTGGGCCGGGGCAGGTGGAGCGGGGCCAGAGCTGCCATCCTGACGCAGTGGCAGCGCACACTGCAGCCCCTGAGGACGCGGGTGCTGGCTGACAGCCCCAGCAGCTCCTCTGGCTGGAGCTGGATGTGCCTCCTGGCTCTGCCAGCAGCTCTCACAGCAGCTTTTCTCTTCTCTAAATACCCCCAGCCAGGCTGGAGCCCCTGGGCACGTCCCCAGCTGTAGGAGAAACCTGGAGAGCCACACTGCCGGGTGATCTGGGGACAGTGCAAAGCCGTGCCACCTGTGCCAGGTGCTGCCAGAGGGCTGGGCTGGCAGCAGGAGCCTGGACCCTGGGGCTGTCTGGTGTCCATCTGTTTGTCCATCCAAACATTTGCTGATGTTTCACCAAAGGTGACACGGAGTGTTCACCCTGCACCATTCTGGGATGAACTGCTGAGCATGAGGCCAGCCTTCCTCCCCCCTGCTCCCTAAAATTTTGGCAAGACCTACACCACCTTGACATTTTGTGAAACACGAGCTGACAAGAGCTACTTCTGTGTCTGGTAACTTCCGGGACATGAAGGAGGGAGCCACAAATAAACCTCATGGATCTGGCCTTTGCTGATGGTTTTGTTAATGGTTTGTTATCAGTGTGTGTGAAGTGGATCCCGAGCTGTGGCAGAGGAGAGAGTCTTGCCATTGTTTATATATAACCTATACATTATATAGATAGAAATACCAACAAATTAGATATATGAGAAATGTTATATATGTTAATATATTGATATATAATAATAAATTATAGATCCAGTGACAAATCCAAGCAAGCAAGCATCCCTTGCCATTGCCCAACCAGCCTTAGGATTATTGGGAACCCTGAATTCCTGGGATGGGAACTGGGATGGGGCCGGGGCAGGCACCGGGATAAGGCCGGGATGGGAACCAGCATGGGAACTGGCATGAGAACTCGGAAGGGGGCGGGATGGGAACCGGGATGGGAACTGGGATGGGAACCGGGATGGGAACCTGGATGGGAACCAGAATGGGAACTGGGATGGGAACCGGGATGGGAACCGGGATAGGGCCGGGATGGGAACCAGGATGGAAACCGGGATGGGAACCGGGATGGGAACCGGGATAGGGCCGGGATGGGAATCCGGATGGGAACCGGGATGGAAACCGGGATGGGGACCGGGATGGGAACCGGGATAGGGCCGGGATGGGAATCCGGATGGGAACCGGGATGGGAACCGGGTTATGGCCGGGATGCGGCCGCGTCAGCGGGGCCACCGCCCTCCGCCCCGCGCCGCCAGGGGGCGCACCTGTCCCCGGGAGCCCGCGCGACTGCGGCACGGCACGGTCACGTGACCGGCGGCGCGGGGGCGGTGCCGGCGGCGCGCGCTGTGCGTGGTGACGTCAGACGTCGTTGGCGCCCCGCTTGGCCGCCCGCCATCTTGGCCCCTGTGTGCAAGCGGCCGAGGCGGCGGCGCCGGGAGAGGTAGCGGCCCCGCCGGCACCGGGACCCGCGGGCAGCCGAGCGCCGCCCTGCGCGCCCGGTAAGGGGCGGGGCTCTTCCGCTTCACCGCGGTGGAGCGCGGGCCCGCGTAGCGGCACGGCGCCGGCAGGAGCGGGCGGGCGGCCTGCGCCGCATGGCCCCGGGCGGGGGCGGCTTCCGCCCGAGCGGGCCCGCGGCCGGCGGGCGAGGGGCGCCCCGGGCCGGCTCCGCTGCCGGGCGGAGCGGGGCGGGCAGCGGCGCCCCGCGGCCGGGCCGGGGTTCGCTGGGCCGCCCCGCATTGGCGCTCGGGGCCGGCCGCGCCCCGCTGACCACGGCCCGGGCCGCGCCCGGGGGCGGCGGGAGGGGCGGCTGTGCTGGGACCGCTCCTGCGGGGGTGCTGCTTGCTTCTCCCGCTCTCTTTTTTGCCCCCTCTTTTCCCCTTTTTTTTAACGGCGCATGGTCTCCTTCCTTTCTTTCTTCCCTTCTCCTTCTTTCCCTCCCTTTCTCTCTGCTCTGGAGATTCCTCGAGGAACGCGCCGGGCCCTGCGTGCATTTGCGCTCCCTTCGTGGCTGTGCTTCCTCCTGCGGCAAGGCGGGGGGCAGAGCAGCCTTTTCTTGCCGGGTGCTGGCGGCAAGGCGCCTCGCTTTTCCGACTCCGAAATACGTATCCACGGTTCTTGCGCTCTTCGCTTACGGTAAAAGGCGGTTCTTGGGTGGTTTGATGCAGGACTGAGTGAAGGAAGGCATTGTTTGTGTTCCCGGGGCCAGGGTTTGTAGGGGTGGGGTGGTCAAAGAGCCGGGGGTGTTCTCGTGGATAGCGCTTAAGGGATGGTGAGGGCTTGGTGAGATGACACGGCTGAAATTCAGGCAGTCGGTCTGCAGTGGGCATAATCCGGGGGTGCAGGGATTGAAAATTTTGAGGCTAAAAGCGGCCCAGATAATTTCCAGATCGGGCCCTCTATCTGAGGAAGGGGATATGCATGAATGAGAGCACGGTGCTGGGCGCTGAATGGCACGTCGTGCTTTTTCTTTCCTTTTTGTGTTTCACGTGGGCGTTCTGTAAATACGTTCTTTGGTGGAACGTCTCGAACTCAATATCTTAAAGGAATGGCCGTTTCTCCATGGTGCCCTGATTGTTGGGGTTAGGTGTAGTGCTGGAAGTGAGCAGTATTTCCAGCAGAAGGAACAGGGCTGTACATTTTAATAGTTTTATTTCTTGTGCAATGAGGCACCCGGCCTGCTTGGTGTCTCATCTTAAAGAGCTCTGCTCAGACAAGAAACTGCTTTTGGAGGGGCAGGAAACAGGACATGATCTCATTTGTCCATATAGGAGAAACAAAAGGATTGACCTTAGATACCGACTGCCAGGAGCTCGGTGGGGCTGTCAGGATTGGTTTTTTTGAATTCTGTAGACTGGAGAATTTTGCTTCTGCATTGATTTTCTGGTGTTTTGGTGCAACTCTGCAACCATTTTCTTGAGAATAAAGCATCTCAGAGTTTTGGGGGTTGCTTGAACTGGATGAGTGCTCAGTGGGAAGGTGGTTTGGCGATGTGGGCTTGAGAGGTCTCTCTTTGAAGTGAGAGCTTGGTTCTCTCTTAGGCCACTGCTTGGAGACCAGGATTGAGGCTCTGTCTGCCACCTCAGACTCTGCCTTGGTGTGTGGATACGTTCTGTGTATGAAGTTCTTGGCTTTTGTAGATAATAGCCCATGAAATATGTATAACTCAATATACGGTTGCTTCTGTGAGTCTTGGTAATATAAATATTCTGTGTCTTGGCAGTTTAGTAGCAATTTATAATATCTTTGCTCTCATTTAGACTTTCCATAATGGGAACCCTGTTTTTTTGTAGAGCAGAACAGTTACATCAGTCTCCAGTTTTAACTTGGGCTCCTGGTCCGATGCTGCAGATTTGTGGGAACCCCCTTCCATAGGTCCTGCTTCCCTAGGGAAAGTGAAACAGGCCCCAGTGAACAAGGGAGAGATGATGCAATTCCACAGGGAGCTGGATGTGGGTTTGGGGCTGTCGGAATGAATGCTGGAGGGCAATTAGGAGAAAGAATGGAAGTCAAAGCAGGATTCTGTTCTGTGGGGTCGACTTCAGCCAGGTGTCCTGCAGTACTGGGAATACAATTTCTTTGTTCCAGTCTGAGGAACGGCAGGGATGTGAGAGTGGAGAGAGGGTAGAATACCATATAAGGGGTGGTGTGGATAAAATGAGGAGGAAAAAATCTTGCAGCAGAATTAAAGCCTTGCCCAGTGCGCTCTTGCAGAGGAGTAAAGCCTTGTGCAGTGGGCTGGGGATGCGAGAGGTGGAAAAACTCTTCCTTTGGCTGACATCTTCAGAGGCTCCTAGGGTAGTGGAGGGTTTGAGGGGGGAAATTCCAACGTGAAAATGCAGCACCTTCCCTCTAGCTGAGGATGGATGTTGGGCTTGTGATGACGGGACTGCTGCTGGTGTTTTACTGGTAGAACCAGTTCATCTTCTGTAGGAAGTTTTTCCTTTGCTCAGCTTCGTGCTCTCGTTGTTTTTTGGGTTTGGGTTTTACAAAACCCCGTGGAAGCTTATGGGTGAAGGTAGTGTGAAAATAAAAGCTGAAATCCATGTGAGGAGGTGGGAGAAAATAATACTCTGAGTATTGCTGAAATGAAAATGGAGTGCACAGGAGTCTTAAAAAATGCATCAAGAGCAGAGGAAGATGAAGTCCTAATAAAAATCAGATGAAGACAGCTTTTATGTCTATGAAGAACAGGCTAACAGAAATAGACTGTTTTTATTACAAATACCTCAGCCATTACATAACATTCTAAGTAAATGCTAACGAGCTTGTCTGTTGCAGATTGCAAACACACACTAAAGGGAGAAACTGTTTAACATTCACATTGTTCATGGTTTAAATTATCTGACACTGTCTTGATTAACGGGGAAATTAGAGTGCAGAGTCAACCTTACATGTCTTCAGTCTGAAAGATGGTGGTGATAAATTTGAGCCCATGTCTGTTTGGAAATGATGTGGGCTTCATTTGCAGGGTCTTCCAGCCCCAGAGACAGGAACGGCTGCCCTTCATATTGAGCTACAACAAATGCACAAGCACTGCCTGAAGAACTGGGGCATCACCCAGTCCTGGGGAGCTGAGAGGAGAGGGTCTCTTAAATGCCAATTTAATCCATGTACAGCTGATAACTGAGTGAGATGGCAGCCTTACTGGGATTTTACCAAGTTGGGCTGTAAATTGTACTTTGGCAATGACTGGGCTGCCCATTTCTTGCTGCACTGCTTGCTTAAGTTAGCAGATCAGACTGTCTGTGCTTAGACAAGCAGCCCTTTCCAGGCTGTCCTCATGAAATCCTATAAACCCCTACACCTTGGTTAAAAATTCATATTTTGTAAGCATGTGACTGTTGTCAGATTTTATTGTTTATAAATTTTAACTTAGTTTCAATCTACAGTCCTAATTCTAAGGAATGTTTGCAGGAGTTATGATTTAAGAGGTACTTAAACTGATTTGAACCTTCAGCTAAGGTGGAAGTGCAGCAACATTTGCTTTTTGTTTTAGAAGCCCATAATTTCCTCCCAGTTAAAGATCAGATATTGCTTTAGGAGTTCTGCTTCAAACTCACCAAATATTCCATTGAAGGATTGCAGTCTTAATATGAATGAATTGATTTTGGGAAAAAAAAAAAAAGAAGTACTGATCTACAGGGCTTGTTTTTGAGTCCCGTGTGGGACAGTCTGTGCTTTGTGTAGGTGCACAGCAGAGGTCCTCTAATGAAAAGGAACGAGAACATTTTCTCTTGACAGTGCAAATGAGAAAGATGTATTCTAGCAAGAAAAGCTTGCCTTTGGCTTGTGGCATTTCTCAGTGGTTGCTTTGCAGGAGTCACCTTGGTTAAGAGATGTTTTTCATGCCACAGATACTGCCACCAGCGTGGACAGAGCTTTGTAGGACACCCAGAGCTTTGGATAACAAAAAGTTCCTTGATAAGTATTTTGATAATGTGTTGAGCCTGAATTATTTACTGCATCTTGAAAGCAAAGTGTCAAGGGACGTGTGGGGGGTTTTTTTATCTGAGCAGAATAAACAGAGAGCCAAGAGCAAGTGAAGATGTTAAACCTCATCTGCAGCCATTTGGCAGATGCAAGTTAACTTCCATGGAAAATGGATTCTGTGGTGCTGAGAGACAGATGCGTAAAGCTGGCTATGCTGATAAGGCTTTTTAAATTTAGCTTCTCATTTTCTTTTTTTCCTTTCTTTTTGTGGTCAAATCCAGTTTATAGAGAGATTTGGAGTTGACCTTACTGTAATTAACTGGTGTTGTCCAGAGCTGTTGTCAGTGTGGTGTTGGCAGCTGCATCTCTTCCATGCTGAGCATTCTTCAGTGAACAAGGAGATGTGTCTGTTCCAAGAAATTAGTGAGTCACAGGGAAAAGCATGTAACCAGAGATCCAGAGGATAATGGGCAGCAGGTAAAAGAGACTCTGAGCACCTGTGGGCTCTCTCCAAGCTGGACCAGACCAGAGAGCAAAATTCTACCACCTTTATGGAGTGACATTTATTACTGCTGCTGTCAGTGTGACACGAGCTGGAGCATTTGGCAGCCTGGGCTCTCACTGCTCCAGTGGGAGTATCTTAAAAACCTTCAAAATACACTGTAACATCTCTTTAATGCAGAGAAGAATTGTGTTTATTTTTGATGTACATGAATCACGTTAGGCATATAATAGAAGTAACAGGCAGCAAAGAATTTGGGCAAGGTGGCAAGTTTTGAACATGGTGATAAGTAGCTTAGGTCATTACATAACTGATTAGAGTAACTTTTTGAACTTTTTTGTAACGGTGAGGTTGTACAAGACTTCACAAAGCTGTTTATTCTGTAGGTTCCTGCTGTTGGGTGTGTCCATCTTTAGATTGGACCCTTGAACAACAAACATACCTTGAGAAGATGAACAGAAAAGAGTTGGGGGGGGGAACTGGTGAAGAGGGGATTAATTCTGGCACATGTGTTCTAAAGAAGAGGGGAGATCCTTAAGGGTGTAGACCTGGAGTGGTTCTTGTGCACTGTCAAGTACTCTGAAGGAGCTCATGAACAGAGGAGCTTGCCTGAACATTATTTCAAAGCAACTTCTAACTAATTTCCAAAATAAAACCACTTAGATGTAATTACTTCTTATTTAAGGATTAACTTATGAGTAGTGGCTTTGGAAAAACAAGTTATGTATAAAAAATTTTCCTTATTTGCAGTTGAGGTCAGGGATACTTTTAAGATACAGAAAAGCACGATGAGAAATCTAGTGCTCAACGTTGTTGTTCCTGGGGAAGAACGCTGAGAAAGGTGTCACTTCCTCCGTGAAAAATAATAATGATTTCAGTGGGGCTTGGAAATTGTGGTAAAGGAGCAGGATATGGAAGTTTTGAAAGAGATTCCTTGAGTTACTCCCAGCAAAGGAGTGGTTTAACTTTTTTCTCCTAATTTGTCCTGCTCTCTTCCACTGTCCAAGTCTCCATGGGGTGGGTGGGAAAGGTTGAAGGTGTACCTCCAGCTCAGTGAGGGTTTGTAATAAAGGGGCTTTTGCAGTAAGTATTAAAGTGAAAGGGAAAAGTGGAACAGTGGAGAGATGGGTATTGGCTGTAAATGGCTGCAACTTCTGCTCAGCTGTTGGGAATCTGGTCTTTTTTCATGTACCCATTGATTTCCTTTCATCACCTTCCTAAAAGGAAGTGTTTAGCGCCCACTTATCGCTGGGATCTACTTCAGGAGACTCCTGCTCACCTCAGCTGTCTGACTTTCCCCAGGCAGTGCCTGCGGAGGAGCAGCCCCTGAGCCCTGCTCAGCCTGCCCTGGACTCACATGTGTTAAGAGTTGTGAGGCTGCTGCTGTAGCCCCTCCGTGGATTTGTGTTTTCCCCCTTTTCTCAGCCTGACACAGCAGCCTCTACTCAGGATGTCACCGAGGAGGACACTCCCCGTGTCACTGTCTGTGTGTGGGGAGAAGGGGTTTGCTGATGTTTTTGCCTTTCCAGGCTTCTGCTGGGTGGTGTGGTTCAGCTGAGCAAGAAACAAAGTGCTGCTTGTGACGGTCTGCTGAGTGTCTCTGTAGTTTTTTAAGGGGTTATTTGTGATCCTAACTATTAACAGATGCCTTTGCAGAGAGCTGCTGTGGTCTGGGTAAACTGATCTAAATTGGCTATTAAGAAGCCTGGTGAGTAGCTGTAATTTTTTCAGTTAAGAACCTTTCTGACAGGTAAGACAGGTCGTGGTAGGTTTTCTGTACGCAGAGAAAGGTGCTGCCTGCCAGGCTGCTCTTTGAGTCCTGCACTTTGGTAGCAGGTACACAGCTTGTTTCTGCAGGAATTTGCCTTAATTTATTCCCTTATCTTGTGCTCAAATAGGCAGCGATGCAGCTTCGTGAGCTTTGAAGTTTTCTCATTCTTCCAAATAATGGAAATTTCTTTAATAAATGGTTTTGCAAATCTCAAAAATAAGTCTCATTTGGCATCTGCAAGTTGAAAAGCTAATTGGGCGAAAGCACTTACATTGTTCTGTTCCCAGAAATAATGAGAACACATATCATTATGATGCTCTCTTTCATTCTATAGAAACTGTTTGAGGGTTTTTTTCTGGCCCTGGCTTCCTTCCAGAACTTCAAAACTCATGCCTCAATTAAAAATTTACAGTTTTTGAAAGTTTCTTAACCAACTGCGTGAAACGGGGAAAATCAAAAATCTGTCTTGCAAAAAAATTGCTTAATGTTTGGTGTCAATAAAGTCAGAAAAGGCTCGTAAAGACGTTGTCAGGCTAAGAATAAGTAAAATAGCCTGCTCCAAAAGTGACCTGCAGAGAAATCTGGGATGTTAGGTTTTCAGAAAAGAACAGACTTTTAGTTGCAGCATGTTTGGTAATCTGGTGAAACATGTAATTTGTAATTTGTGTCTGAGGATTGCCAGCACGTGGCTGGATTAGCTGGGTTGGGGTGGTGCTTTGCCTTTGCCCAGTGGTTCTGGCTTAGGTGGGACACTCACGGTCAGTCTCTGCTGGAATGTCCTGAGAAATCCTTTCTGCAGAGAAACTCAGATGGTTTGAGAAGGGCTTCTAATACAGGTATTGGTAGTTACTCCTCACTTGCACTCCAGCTGTGGTTGTGGTATTAAGTTTCTCTCCACTGGTCTGCCTAGTGTGGGATGAATGAGAAGATGCACTGGACACTTGCAGAGGCAGTGAAGGCTCTGCTGGATTTACCTGGCCACTATATTCCCCTGGTGTTCTCATCCTGCAGTTCGGAGTCTTTTTGGCCTCCAGAAGCTTTTTGTCCATGTGTCAGTGAGAAGTGAGGTTTTTTCTGCATTGCTGCCTCGCTGTGTCTCAGCCCAGACTGGGAATTACTCTGAAAAGAACTGGACAAGTGTGATCATCATCACTCTTAGAGTCTGCAAGCAGACACGTGGGGAACTGTTTCATTAAACATGATTCCACATCACCTCCATCAGCATTGGGAATCTCTGGGACAAATGCAGCCTTACCAAGCTGTGACTGTACAGACAGAATAAGATATCCTGGAGTGTTGAGGCTGGTCTCCCCCAGGATCAGTCTGGACCATTCCAGTGGAAGGGAATGCTGAACCCAGGGTGCATTTGGTCTAGTAGCACATCCAGGGTTCCTGATACTCATGATTTAGTGGTGCCTGTGCAATCAGGTTCACAACTTCAACCTCTTAAGTCCCTTCTCTTTAGTATTTGATTGTATGCAAATTGCATCAGTCTGTTGGCCTAAAGAACTCCTGTTGCAAAGAGGTTTCAAAAAAAATTACCAAAGTAAATTTTCTAAACTCAGAAACCGAATTCAGATCATTTCTATCTAGATCTTTTAAGCTAGTCATCAATTTTTTTTTTTTTTGCTGAGGACTTGAGCCTTAAGGCTGGGTCTGGCCGTCATGTATTTCACTTCTTCAGGGTACTTGACTTTTAGAGTAGGATTTCTGTAGGACTCTGACTTGGTTAAAAGTGCTGCTGCTTGAGGTGGCAGATGTTGGGTTTTCAGTTCAGAATGGTAGAAGAGCTTTTGTTAAACTCGCTGGTGATACTTGTACCATTTTTCATTATCTAACCTCTGGAAATTCAAAGAATTGCCAGACAAAATTTGCTGAAGGGACTTTCTTAATTTGACCTTGTTTGGTACTGCACTTTGAAAATCAGTATTTTTTTTTAATTAATCTGTATTTTAATTGTAAAGTTTTATCATTAAAATACAAATAACAATATTTAATTATCAAGCCAAAGCAGGCGGGGGTATTATATCTTCTGCATGTGCATTAGTTGAGAACTGGATAAAATTTTTAGGAAGGAACTTCCTCATTTCAGCATTTTATTTTAGGAATAGCTATATTTATGCTTGAGTGCATCTCCAAATTATCTCCTTAGCTCCCCATAAAAGACAGAAGTAAATATACGAGGTATCTTGACAGCTTCCCTTATCCAGTAGAAAGCTGGACACCAAAATTGGGCCGTTGGTGTAAAACATTGGAAGAAAGAGACAAACATTGAAAGCATTGAATTCCTGGATAACTGCATTGTTCTAGGTAATATTTAGGTAGTATTTGACATGGTACTAAACAGCTTTATGTGATGCTCTGAATATAAACATGCAAAAAAAATTAATTAAATGAAATGAAAACTGCTTTATTTCCCCTCAAGTGTTGTTAAATAGCTGCCCTGGCATCATTCTGCCTTGGGAGGGGATGGCACCAGAATTTCTCAGTTACCTGAGGTCACCTAAAAAGGAGAAGATTTCATGAGCAGTAGAAATACCAGAAGTGATCGTAGCTGAAAGAAAGCTGCTGTGTGATACATGGAAATACTCAGTGCATTTTTGACAGTTTTACTGCCAGTGTGAGTTTAACCTGCCTGTGGCTTTTTAATCCCTTGTTATGTGGACACATTTAAGTCATGCTGATTCTGATTGATCCTACTGATCCAGCTGCTTTTGGCAGGGCTGTTCCACAGGAATATGGTTTCTGTGAAATATTCATGCACATACAGTTAAATGTATATTAAAATCCGTGGATAGAGACAAATTTGAGATTTGCTGTACTTGCATATGTGGGTTTTAAATTATTTTTTTCTTTTGTTCTCAAGAAAAAAAACTGACAGATAATTTTTTTTCTGCAGTATGTGTCCTAAAGGTTTGGTTAGTGCCACGTTAATCTTAAAATGCTCCTATCAAAAATTCCCTGAGCTGTTGTGGTCTGTTGCTGGTTTTCCTGTTGGAAAGCCAGGGTTCAGGTGATTTGTATTTCTCCCAAAAATCAGTTCAACCAGCTGCCTTGCAGGCTTTCTAAGGCAGCAGATTTGCTTGCTCCATAGCTTGCTGGTCCCAAGTAACATATGCTTTGTGGTGAAGTTAGTTTCTGAGTGGAGTTTTTTTTGTGGGTGCCTGATTTGGGTTGTTTTTCATTGCTTAACTAAGGAGCTCTGTTTAGACTGTTGTTGGGTATCTGTTAGAATTGATGCAGACATATTTGTGGATGCTCATTTCTGGCATCCACAAACTCCATTTTTATAGATCCATCTGTGGGGATAATGCCCTGAAACGTCTGTCTGATGTCGTGGTGTGTTTTCCACCTGACATACTCAGTTTTGGTGCTGTTTTGGAAAGATTTTCTTAGGATTTAAAGAGGAGTTATTTGAAGAATGATTGAACTAGCAAAGCCTGCTTTGCTCCAGCTTTGTCTCAGGATGGAATGTGTCGGTTCTGAAGAGCCAAACTAATTTTGATTTTTTTCCAGTTGGTGGCTATTAACTCCTGTAGATTGTGCTCATCCTACAGTTCTCCCACTGAGGTGATGGCTACAGAAGAGATGGTGATTAAAGGGTTTTCTTGTCCTACATGGATTTTATAGAGTCCATGCAGTCAGTGCTTTGTGCCCTCTTTCAAGCTGTGCTGGAAACCAGTGAGCTCAAAAGATGGGGAAGTATATTAGTGAGACTTTCTAAGGAAATAAAATTCATTTAGGCCTTGTTCAAGAATGAATTGTACTGAGATCTACCCAAGAACTCTTTAAAGATTTGAAGAGCTTCTCTTCTCGTAGTTCATAGAGCTGTGATGGAAGTACATGAAAAACAAGCTTGGAGTCCCCAGAGTTTTCCTGCAATTTTCAGCCTGCTTAGCAGCAGTCTGCTTGCTAATGAACCTTGCTGCAAGTGGCTCTTGGAGGGAAGGGAGATCCTGGTTTGAGAGGCTGGATTGGATACTCTAGATTTGACAGAGACTTCTTTGCTACCCAAGTGCTACCAGAGCTTCTCCAAGCTTGTTTTTGTGTCATAGTAAGCTGGTGGTGCTAAAGTTCTTAAGAATTCTTAATAGTGGGATAAAGGACCGAAACATACGTTTGTTTGTTTATGTTTTTGTAAATAAAAATTTGGCTTAAAACATTGGTCCCAGAGTCGAAAGTATAAGGCTGTCAGGAAGGGATTGTTGATGTGTATTGTTTATAAACGTCCATGTCAGGGAGGTGAAGTCAGGATGTGTAATTGTAATTCCATTTTTTTTATTTGTGTGCAACCTTCTCTGTACTAAACCACATCCAAACCCCATGTAGTCAGTAATTCCACAGTGTTTTGGAGAGTCCTTTTGAAATAATAGGATTCCTTGAGAATGGGTTGCAAAAAGCACCAAAAAGGCTTTCTTGGGTTCCAAGTACTTTGACTCAAGTATCTTATGATTCTTTCTTTCTGTTTTAAATTGGCATTCTAGTTCTGTAATTGATGTAAATTGGTCTCTTTTCTGAAGATCACACAGTTGTTTTTCAAAAATTAGTATCTAGCTGGAGATTACACTTGGGTTTTGCAGTAGTGGGCAGTTTCTTCAGTTCTAGAATCTAAATATGCCAGACTTACAGTGGAAATGAAAACTTTGTCTGAATTTTTTAATGCCACATTTTTGTGTACAGTGATTTTTTTTTTAATTACTAACACTGATTTGGGAGCATCTGCCTCTAACAGCCAATAGAATATGTGGTAAAAAAGTTTAATTTCTTTATTTCTTTTTTTTCTTTTTAGTAGTTGTATTTGGTTCCAGAAATTACCAGAACCACATTGTTCAGTGTCCCAGAAACAAAGCTATTCTTAGAAAAGTGAAGTTATGGCTGGATACAAATAACAGATTTGTATATGATGGTTTTTACCCTTTATCTACTTTTAGTGTGCTTAAAATAGTGGATGAAAATTCCTTCTGGATTGGTTTCTGTTTTGAGAGAGGTGCTAATGTGTCCCAGTTATGAACAAACTTGCATGTAGTATTTTTTGTGATGTTTCCCACTTCACAGATGGGCTTTTGAGGCACTGAGAGTTCAGATCTTTAGTGGTTTGAGTCTTGAATGGTGCTCTTTGCCTTAAGTCATTCCAGTGCATCTTTCTCCAAATTTGGCCAAAACACAGCCCCTGGGCTAGAGGTGACAGGGACTAGATATCTTTGCTGCATTGAATAGGAATTGTGAGAGTTTTTCCAGTATTTTTAACATTTTAAGACTTAAATCCTGGGAAGTCCTGTACAGGTTACCTGTTCCGATGGAGTGCTGGTAGGCTAGAGGGGTGTGGGGTTAAGATGAAAGGACTGTATTAAAGCCAGCTGTAATGCTGCTGAAGAAGTCTCTGGGCATGTTACACTAAAAATCAGACCTTTTTTGTCTGGGTAGGGATTTAAACATGCAGTGTAAAATATGGATAGAGAGAGTTTGTCATCTGGTCTGACAGGATTTTAGGAGTTAAGTTGTTAAATGTTTTATACTTCTTACCACTCAGTCCTCAAAAGTGACCTCAAAATACATAATATTTTTACCTTGTTTAGGTAAAACATTTTCTGAAGCAGAGGTGACACGTTTTCAAGGCTGCACTTGGCCGTCATGGAACACTATGCAAAGCTTACAGATGTAATGAATTGTATCATTAGAATCTAAACAAGTCATAGAGGTGAATTCTGAAGTGATCAGGAGAGGTAGGAATTTAGTGGAAGAGGCCTGTGATGTGTGGGGGGTTTTGTTTGCTGCGGTTTTACTATTAAAAACATGTTTTGCAGTCTGGAATCAATGCATTCAGTTTGTTCCTGTACCAGCTCTAAATGTCTAAGAGGGTACAAGTAATGTTCCTTAATAGAGACCAGGATATTTAGAATTTGTGGCAGCTACTTTGAGTGCTATTTTCTGTACACAAGCTTCTGAGTTCCTTGCAGGGTCTGAATAAGTCAACCAGTTGGAGTCTGAAAAAATAGTCTGGTACAGAAATTACAGTCATAATTTTTACCATAAAGTCTTCAAGCAACAGTGAAGTTCAGTTAATTTAATAACATTGCAGAGCAGCTGAAAGGTAAGTGTTTGCTCCAGAATTTTGGGAGCATTGCGCTCTCCATAGCTGTGCATAATCTAACTGTAATTACTCAGAATGAACAGCTGACATGCTTAAATTTCTAAATAGTGCAGTGAAGCCTGCCAAGTGCCATTATGGCTTGTGGTGTTCCTGTCCTTCTGTTGGCTGTCACGATGCTTACTTAGCTTGGAAAGTGCTTCTGACATCTTGTGTGTGTTTTCAGAGGTGCACACAGCTGCCTCGTGTTACAGCACACAGCCTAAACCCAGTGCACAGCAGCACTGCACTTGGAAGAATTTGACTGTTATAACAAAATATGGAAACGTTGGGCAAACTGGGAATCACCTGGAGAGGAAGGTGCTCGGCAGTGTGTTGTGTACACAAGTTAAATGTGTCCTGTGTTGAAACACCTCGGGTGGTTCTGGACAGAGGGAGGGATTCCGGTGCTCAGGTACAGGAATGTAGCGTACACAACTGTAGTTTGGGTGAAAAGTCAGAGGTCTTGGAGCTGGGTAGTTTCACATGGCTCAAAATCATGCAGCTGTCTCTTCCTAGCTGTTGACAGGTGGCACTGAGTGCTCCTTTAATGGGTGACTCGGAAGGCCACATGGGTTCTTCAGAGGTAGGATTTGTCATCCCTGGCTTGAGTACCTGCTCTAAAGTCTGATTTTGCAAGAATGTCTTCTTTGGCAACCAGCATCAGGTCTAAGTGTACTTAAATACATGTATTATATATTGCTGAATATATTGACCTGCCTAATTGAAGTTACTTGTTCTGTGCAGTTCAGGTTACTGAGGAATGTGCAGTTTTAGTAATTGTAAAACATTCAGTTTATTCTTCTATTTAGTGTAAATTGGGAAAAACTTGTCAAAGAGCATGAGTTCTAGTAGTATAAATGGCATAGAGCTCAGCTGTAATGAGCAGAGTAATTTTTGTCAAACATAAAAAGGTGCATTTGGAGAACGTGTTCACTGTCCTCTGTTCTTGAAGCTGTCGAATGTTCTAGAAGGAGCGTATGTTACAGTGAAGGTCTGCTCAAGTATGAATCCTGTATTGCTCTGTGAAGAAGAGTGTTATGATTAAGATTGTGCATGTTTCATCTCTATCAGAGGTGCAGGCTTTGGAAACTATCACAAAAGATTATCTTAAACTGCCCTCCAGCTGCTTTCTGCTCTGTTTGCCTGTCTTGGGGCTTTGCTGCTGTTGAGAATTTTGTGTGTAAAAAATTATCCAAGTCGTCTTTTTTATGTTTGTTTTGTTTGCCAGTTTCTAGATTATTCACCATTGTGAAGCTGCTTCTTGTTGACAAACTCCTTGGCTGGGATGAGTCTTGGACCAGAAATTAAAACTCTGGACGAGTTGTTTGCGCTTGAAGGTTTGAGCGTGGTGATTTTAGTGTGTGACTTGATACAGTTGCAGGCTCACCTGGAAGCTGGTTTGCCACCCTGTCTCCTGGCACTCTACCTTCCCTAGTGCTCCAGGATGATTATGGTGGACTCCTTATCATAAATACATGATCTAGACTCCAGCCACAGACTTGGCTGCTAGGCTATCCCTCATCTATCCAAAAAAACTACACTGAGGCTGCAGGGTTTCACTGGAAACCTCACTAGTCAAATATCTTCACAGGAAAAAACCCACTGAGTCTGATAGTTGAATTTAGGCAAGCTTATCTTTGGGGTTATCAGCTGAGCAGATTTCAAGCACCCGTTCACTCTCCAGGCTACCCCAATAAATGTTTGCAATTGGACATGTCAGGCTTTGCCCATCAATATTATTCATGGCCAGACTACTGCTCTCAGCCTGTCTGGAGACTTCAGTCCAGGCAGACTGGTTTATCAGGCTGAGTCCAGATCAGACAGGAGGCTCTGCATTGGCCTTTTCTTCTGTAAGGAGACTCAGTTTGCCATAAGGTGTTCAGTGAAATACCTGTGGAAGAACCTGGCAGACTCTTCTGTTCCTCTCTGTTCCAGCCTCGTATTTATGGTAAGGAGTCCACCACAATCATCCTGGAGCACCAGAGTAGGTACTGGGCAGTAACTTCCAGGAGCACAGGGTGGTAAACCAGCTTTCAGGTGATCCTTTGACTGTATCAACAGTTAAAGGCTCACAATTGCTTTCAAGTGCAAACAGCTCATCCAGAGTTGTAATTTTCAGCCTGGATCTGTTTTGCTGGATGGGCTGGGTTCACCCTGCTCCCGTCCTGCATTTCATATTTTTGGATGACACATAGAATAACTGTTGGTGCAACACTTGCTGTTGAAATAGCCAAATGCTGAGTAATCTGGAAGAAGAATCTGGGAGTTGCTGTCGTTTTCTGAGGGGAGAATATATTTCTTGGCCGTGTATATGGCCCTGTAAAAGGCTGGAAGATGGTTCCCTTTGCAGCAGTCTGCATGGATTGTAATGGAATAGCTTCTGACCCAGGTTATGCTGAAGCTGAACCATCCCACGGTTATTTGACATCTTAACTGCTTTTCAATCATGGCTTGTAAATTGAGGGAGAAGGTAGAAAAGGATGGGAATGTTGTCATACCTGTATGAATGAAATTTCCATGGTCTTTTGACATTACTAAATGTCTGTCATGATCAAGTAAGCACTTTGTTCTTTAGACTGCTTGCCCTTGCAGACTCTTCTTAATCCCTGAGCACCTTGCATGTGAATCAAGTTCCCTTTGAAGATCTGCAGCTCTGAGTTTGACATGGGAGTTTGATCACTGAAGGCTTTGAGCAGAATGTCTTGCTTCTTGCTGCCTGGTTTCAGAATGAAACACAAGTCTTTGAGCATATATAACTCTTCTGGAATTGATATAGAAATAGATAAAAAATTGTTGTTGTGAAGCGGGTAGCAGGATTTTTGACTAAGAGAAATCAACTTGTATAATAATGTTCTGTTTGAGCGAATGCTCACTTGTGTTCCTGCCTGGTGATGAGCAGCAACTCTGCAAGTTCCTTCCAAGAACTGCTCGAGAAGTATCACAGTTAATTACTGGGTTCTCTTTCTCAAGGCCTGTTATTCTGGGGGAAGGAGGGAGGGGAGGAATGACCTGCTCCAACAACCCTGTAATTTACTGCTGCAGGAAGAATAGTGTAACTCTTGGTTTAAGGAATTCTCACTCTCCCCTGTCTGAGCATACTGTGGTCTGGTTTTGACAAACAAAAAATTCTTACTTTGTGTATTTAGTGTCTCTGGCTGCTGTGTTCGTGATGGTTTTAATTGGGGAAAAAAGGAGCAAATTCCAGAAATACTGTACTGCAGTAACTGTAAATTGTGTCTCAGTACTTGGCTTCAGGAACGGGTTAGGTCATTGAGCTTCCCCAGTGGGGAAGGAGCTGCTGGTGGAAATTCTGTATGTTTGTGGGGTTTGGGATTGGGTTTTTATTATTCATTTTCTACTGAAATCATGGATGGTATTTACCACTGTAGCAGTGTTTGATATTAATTAAATACTGACCCTCCTGATTTTGTGACATTCATATTGAAGAGATAGAAATACTTCAGAAATCCTGGTGTTACGTAAGGATAAGGTTTCTGGAGTTAATGCATTCCTTGGCATCCTGCAGAATGCTTAAATGAAATAGTGCTAATGGTGTTAAATATGCTGTCCACTTCTGCCCTGTGAACTCTGACTTAAGTGTTGGCTTCTATTCAAATTGCTTTACTTTGCTGTTGTTTTTCTTTACAAGCAGATTTTGAGGAGTGAACAGGAGGTACCGGACTCGATGAGTTTCCAGCGAAATGTCGGAAAAGTCAGGCCAGAGTACAAAAGCAAAGGATGGAAAAACGAAGTATGCAACACTCAGTCTGTTTAATACTTACAAGGGAAAGTCACTGGAAACTCAGAAAACCACAGGTGAGTAAGCTCTCTTTAGAGCTGCATTCTTTCAGTTTGGTCTTTACTGCAGTGCAGAGTGTATGAGCCCTTAACCACAGCATGGCTTTTCATAACTGCTTGGTGCAGCGGGGAAGTGGAAGGATTGTGGAAGGCAGCATTCATTAGAGTTTCTGCTTAGCTGTAAATAGGAATGTCAGTTCAGAGACAGCATTTGTAGTCTAGTAGGAAGTACAATATGGGTAAATAAAGACATGCCATTCCCCAGCTGTGCATTGTACTGCATTAACATTTACCGTGCTGGTAGTGTTTAATTAAGGAAAAGGCAATGCTCACTTCCGGCTCAGGGGGTTTGATTTTTGGACAAACACTGGATAAAACTTAAAATGATATTTCAAATAAGGTGACTGTGAGCCTGCTTTTTCATGAGTTGTTGAATGGAGAACCAGGGGAAATGATGTGCTGAAAGTTTTGAACTTGACAAAGTTGCCTAAAATGTGTGTAAAAGAGAAGTGTGCCTGAGCTTGTTGAAGTTTGCCACAGTATTATATTTAAAGGTAGAAACTGAGCTGTTTGTGATGATACAGCTTACCGAGGGCAGTAGCTTGTGCTTGTTCCCTGTGTTGGTTACCTGGTAGGTTGAATGTCCTGTGGGGTGCATTAGCTTCGTACTTGTGGTCTGGAGTAAATACAATTTGTAGGAATGTTTTTGCAAGGGCAGCATCTGCCAGCTGAAATTTGCAGCAGAAAAGAAGCTGGATCCATAGGGGTATTCCTGGACTCATCAATGTACATTAAGCTCCAAAAGAGCAAGAGAATAATGCTTGACATTAGCATCATATTGTAAATGGCTTCTTTAGCTTTCTGTCAGTGAATGTTGTGTATAAAGGTGGGGCCATATATCCTTTTTAATCTCTGGAATAGGCTAACCATAATGACTCATCACTCAAAAAGTACTCAGGTTTTCCCAAACCAAGTGTTTTCAATTCCCTTTTTTAAATACTAGATTCTGAGGCATTTTAAATTTTTAATTACTAGCAGTCTTAAACTTTTCTGTCTTTCTTACAAAACGTTTTTATGTAGCTCTGCCTAAACAGAGTAGTTAACTTGCACTTTCTGTTCTGGCACGCAGTTGCCGCACGCCATGGATTGCAGAGTCTCGGAAAAGTTGCTATTTCCAGGAGGATGCCTCCCCCAGCTAATCTGCCCAGCCTCAAAGCAGAGAACAAAGGCAACGACCCCAATGTGAANCCCAATGTGAACATTGTGCCTAAAGACGGCACAGGATGGGCTTCCAAACAAGAGCAGCACGAGGAAGAGAAGTAAGTCAGCGCTGGGCTCTGCCTTCATTTGCTGGGCCGTTTGTCTCAGGTTTGCCCAAAACGTGGGATTGGCGGGACCTGGGAAGAAATTGGCTACACTGGAATGTCCTCGATGTAGCTGCCAGGGAGGAAATAGCCCCACTATTAGTTTTTGTGAGGAATAATCTTGCTAATAGAGGGATAGTTAAAAAAAAACTTGCACAAAAAAACCCTTCCTCGTATTTCAGTTGAAAACAGTCTGCTTATATATATGAGAGGAAGAATATTTCCTTGGATATGTAAGTTTTGATGTCTGCTGACAGGAAATGCTACAGCACATTTTTGCAAGACCAGTATCATCACCTTGATCAGTATCATCTCTTGAAACCCCAAGGAGCACCACAGGAAAATTACAGAATAGCTTGCCAAGTTCATGAGAGTATGCAAAAATCTGCTTAATTATGTTTGTGCTGATGTATGGCAGAGAAAATTCAAAAATTCCTGGTTTGCATATGTTTGTTTAAATCTCTCCATACCCCTTAATATTTGCACTTCAGTTTTTTTGGCTAGAATGCCATAAATTCTACAGACTTTCAATTTGTTTTTTATCTTAAGCTCTGCACTGTTGTTCCAGACTTCTCCAATATGTGATATAAACAAGACAGAAGTTGTGGCAGTATGGATGCACTGTTTGTATACTTTGTGTGATACAAGTTTCCCATGCTCAGTGCAGTTTTGTGTGCTAGATTTGTTTCACATTTGTACAGCTAAAGAAAATAGGATCATAGAACATGCTCAGTTGGAAGAGACCCATGAGGGTCATCAAGTGCAACTCCTGGCCCTGCACAGGAAGAAACTAAATAGAAACTGAAACTTTTCCAGCTCTAATTGGAAAGTATTTTAAAGCAGTTCTTTCTTGCCATGTAAGCTTAAAATGGGATGTGACTCTCACTGCGTAAGTGGAAGCAAGGTTTAGGTGTTAATTCTTTTCATACAAGTTGTTCTGAAAAACACTGGAATTTAGAGGCAGTGGTTGTATATTCCTAGTGCTTGTGAAAGCAAAAGATGAGGTTTAAAGGTTTCCTTCCCATCTCTCTCTCCCTTTATTTTTCTTTGTATAATTTCCTACATTTAAATAGCACTTTTTGACACCTCTCTAAAAAGCTGTTAGACTTCAGGAGTATAGTGTTGTGTTTAGCCTTTTATTTTAAATTTTTGAAACTACAGCTTCACAGTTTTCTGCTCTGTGTTTTGTTTGGTTCTTTAACAACATCTCCCTGTGCTTCAAGGTCACTTTGCCCTGTTAAATCTGTGCTGAGCTGGTAGCTTGTTTGACTTAGGCCTTTCCATGCCATGTGTTAGAAGATGCCAGTAGCTGATGTTCTGTTTACAAACATAAGTCCCTTATCTGCAGCTGGAAGCTGTTTTTATTTTCGTATGTATTACTCCCAGAGTCCGCATACAAGTAAAACTGGTGGAGGAGAGATTTGTTCCCAGGGACAGGTGTGTATGCCCAGGCCATGAGGAAATTAATTTCTCCTGAATTTGGACTATCTGATGTGTTTGCTCAGATCTTAAGATGATTTGTTTGATTACTGCTGTGTTTGTGATATTTCCATGTGCTTGAAATGCTGCCGTTTCCATGTGAGGTGTTTTATTGTTCCTCTCAAAAGTGTTGCAGATAAAGGTTACATCTTAATAACAGTTTGCTTTAGTTTAATGCCTTTTCTCTTGTATCGTTGCATTGGAGTTCACATGAATGTGTTGTTCACTGTAATTACGAAAATTAATTATTTTACTGCTTACTCGAGTTGTCACTCATTCTGTGGGTATTGCCTCAGTCTCTTTCTTGGGTAGTGCAGGCTGTTGTGTACTGATTTGATTAGTTCAGCTGAATTTTCTCCCTCATCCATATTTGCAGGGCAGTGCTTGGATAACTAAAATTCTAAATGGGCTTGTATTTGAAATGGGAGAAATGCAAGGAGTAGTTTCTTTAGCAGTCCTGTTCCTTGTTTCCCTTGTGTCACAAAGTACAGCTGTGTAAGTCATAAATTCCTCAAAGCCTGCTTAGAAAATGTGCAGCTGTAAGAAAATGCAAATGAAAAACAGAAAAAAATGATAACTGGGGTTTTTTTTCCTAGATTGTAATACTCTCTTGGAACGTGAAAATTGCATTTAATTATCCCTATGAGAGGCTTGTGTGTTTCTGCCCAGCAGTGATCTTTTTAATGCTATTTGGTTCCCTGTCAGTTCTGAGTCCTGTGTAGTGCTTTGGGTTGATCACTGCAGAACCCAAATGGAACTCATTTCTTAGTGGAAGTCCTCAGAAATTTAGGATCACTTTAGGATCTACTTGAAGCATTTACAGTTGTTTCTGGTCAGTTAAGTGACATGATAACCACACTGCTTCTGTCTTCCCTGGTCTAATAAAGTGATTCTAGAGACTGCAGGAATTGCCCCACAGTTCCTGTTTTATCAGAAGTTCCCACTAAGGAGCTGGAGGGTTAGGCTTAGCTGGTTTTAGACACTGATGCTTTAAGTCTTAAGTTACCTGAATATGCCGATACAGAAATAGCCTTTATTGAAAGAAATTGAACAATATGACTGAATCTGCAGAGTAGAAAGGGCTTTTGTCTGGGGTTTTTACACTGGACAAAAGGAGTGCTTGTGCCTCTTCATTGTTAAGATGGTGAGACTGAGACCATTTCTTAAGACTTAAGGTTCTGGGCTCCAGTTCATGGTACCTGTAGAGTTTTTCATCATGTCTTTAGCTTTCCTTATCAGTTTATTTGGCAATTCCTGACATGCATTTGCCTTCTTTCTCTTACTTCATGGTGGTCTTGGAGTGCTTTCCTCCCTTAACTCCCGAGGCAAGAGAACATTAATTCAAATTATTCCCTTCGATGGTTGTAGATGGATTGTTTCTTTGATTGTCCACTACACTTCTTTAAAAGCTGTAATTCAGTTCATGCCTGGCTGCATTTTCTGCCCAGCCATTTTCATTCCTCTCCTCTTTGGGAAATGGAATCTTGAAATAATTAGCTAGTTTATTCCATTTTTTTTACTGTTACTATAACAACTCTTTTTATATAAGAAAACGCATTTTCTGAGGAAAAGTAGTTATTGGTTCTTCATCTGTACAGGTTCCTTATTTTATTCCCTTGTTTGCAGTAGCCATCCTGACAATCTTATTCTGTGCTCACCCTCTTGTATTCATAAATGCTTTTTCTCTGGTTGCAGACAGCCAGACGTGCCGCAGACACAGCCAAAACCTGCTGTTCCTGCTCCTCCAGAAGCAGCTCCTGTTGCCAAATCCTGGGCCAACACCAAACCGGGGGGACAAGACGGTGAGTGCTGCTCAGGGTGGAGGGTTCTGCTCTGGGTACCAGGCTGGGGCTGTGCTGGGACAGACCCCCACACTCAGCAGTCCCTTGAGGCTTGGCCAGGCCAGTTGGGGCTGGGGAAACTCGTGGGAGCTGCATTCCAGGCTGGGAAATGAGCCCATCCCCAGTCACTGGATTTATCAGCAGGTCCGACTGACTTTTGCAAGGTTGGGGTAGTCGCCTCCTTTGAACTGACAGGAAAGTGGTGGCGGCAGCATAAAATCTTCCATGTGGCTGTGGTGTGGAGGGCAAACCACAGTCAGTTCTTATAATACAAACAATTTTGGCATGGGAAGGAGAGCTGTAAACAGTTGGTGGTCATTCTGATCATAGTTTTGGATCATTTTGTGCACAGTGTGTAGCTTTGCTTCTGCTTAAACATGTGAAACAGCAATAATTTCCCCTTCCATGTTATAAAATCCTTGGTTATTTTACTATCGATGTGATAGTGTTTAAGTTGTTTTCTTTCTGGGAAAAACATTAAAGGTGTGTTATGAGGGTTATTTAACATAATTGGATGAAAGGATGGAAAATTGTTTCCATCGGTGTGACTCTTAGCTGGAGTGTTTTCGTTATAGTTGTAAGATCAGAACTAAATCTTTGGCAGATTTTTTTAAATGCTTGTAGAGTGAGAGGTCACTTAAAATTCCTCTGTCTCCATTATGATAAATAACCTGCAATGTGTTCTATTCCTTAAGTTTGAGACTCGTGAGCTTTCCATGACTATAAAATGGAGTTTAGGCTTACCTAGTTGAAGAATTGAGTTCTTTTCTGAATAGGGATCTTAAAATAATAAAATATTAATAGCAGGGAGGTCATTTCTTAGATATTCATATGGAGTTTGTTAACATCACATATCTAATGATTTGGGCCTTTTTTTGCACTGAGAATTAGAAGTGGCAATTCTAAATTCTCCATTTCTTGCTGCTTAATGTTCAGTGTTTTGCTGTCAAATATAGAAACTTTTCTCCTTGAAGCTTTTACCGGATTTCTGTGGAATAAAAAAATACTGAATTAGCACTGATGCAAAGTGATCTGCATAGCAGCCTTCCTGCAGGAGCTGATAAGATCATCTCCATGACACAGGAAATAGTGATTCGGCTCAGTAGCTTCAAAATGCATTTAGCTAATTATTTCATCGTTACCATGGCAGCTTGTGTGCCAAGCCCAGATGGCACCCTCATTTCATTCAATTAATGCAGCACGGGGTTTGCAGTTTCAAGCAGCAGCACGGGATGGGAGCTGGCAGCAGCTGCTTGCTGTCCTGGGTTTGAAACCCAGGATCCACCTGTTGTGCTCCTGCTCTCCTGAGCTGCAGTTGGCTCTCAGAAATTGCAGTTTCTCCACCTGCCTTGTGAGTGTTCCAGCAGTCACTCAACCTCTTGCTCTTGTAGAACTTGAGTGAGGCAAGGCTAAACCTTTCTCTGATCCTCTTGGTGGCCATGGAGAAGGGAAAGACTTATGGAATGTAACAGCAGTGTGTGTTTTATCAGCTCATGCTTCAGCTAAAAGTTGGAGTAAATTACTGCCAAAATATCTAAGAATTTTTTAATTCTTTCTGAACTGCTGGCTGCCAGTCTGGCAGTTCCAGGTTTGTAGTTTAAACACAGTCAAGGAGACCTTTGGTGCTGTTCCTTTGCCATTAGAGTGGTATTGTTCACTGTGTAGACCTGAGCAGAAAGCTTTTTTCCAGATTCATAAAATTCATGAATGTTGCATGCCACAGGATCTCAGGAGTTCCCTTGCCTGACAGGTCATCTGGTTAGTGGGACTGGTTTTCTTTCCCATTGAGCCAGTCATTGGATGTAGCTGCTTGGGAACAGCATCAGTCCAGTTTCCTTTGACAAAAAGCAAATTACTATGGTCTGTAGTATGTGAAGTCAGAATGAAAATTGAAAGAGTTCAAGGAAATTTGCAGGGATAAATACTGGTTTTTGCTGACATGCCTTTACAGAGCCTTTACAGAGTAAGGAATTTATCTTAACTCTTTAAAAAACCCCAAACAACCAAATAGAATCCCACTGGGATCCCTGCACTTTATCATTGTGAATGATTCTGTCATAGATTGGAGAGAACAGAAGTTTTGGTAGTTGTTAAGAAAAAGCCCATTGTCAGGACTGGGGCGTTTTGGACACCATGCATTCAGATCCGTGTTAGTGAGTTTGCCCTCTCCCATAATCCACGTGGCCTAATGCCATGTCCCTTACAGTAGTAGAGACAGGTACAGGAACAGGCTGCTATTCAGACTGTTGGAACAGAAATCCCCACTCAGTCAGATTATTGGTGATTTGGCACGGGAGTGCTGCTGATCTAACAGGTCACTATACTTTATGTGTATGGGGAGGAAATTGGTGCTAAACAGATGCCAACAAAAACTTCTAACGAGGAAGACAACCTATATATGTGGCTTCCATACCACGTAGGACAGAAGTCTTAAATTCCACCCTTGATTATGATGTCAAGGGTTTTAGAAATCAAAGAATGTTGTTCTGATATTACTCTCCTCATGTAAAAGCTGTGGCCTTTTAAAGTCCTGGAGATTTCTTACTAGAACAGTAATAAATCATATAAGTGTTTGCAATTACATAATTGCCCATTCTTGGGTGGACTACAGTTCTAGAGTGAAAAGAAGGAAATCTTTGTCTGGAAGTGGGGAAGAGTGTTTACAGGGCTGAGGAACTCGAGGTACTCCCTGGGTTAAGTCTTGTTCCATTGTCAATTGTTGCTCTGGATTTTTACTTCTGGATTTTTCTCAGCCTCAGCTGTGAAGCTGTGATAGTTGGTCTAGTAGATTAAACAACTCTGGTAGCACATGTGAACCCTTTATATTGCCTGTAAATGACTGTGGCTATAACATTTAAATATTTAACTTTATTCTTTTAAAGCTTTAATGTTCACTTCTAAATGATGATCAGGCTTCTGTTGCTTTCTGAACTGTTTTGACTAGAGCAAGTTGTGACTCTGTGAATATCTTGCTGTGTAGGTCCACCTATTCCAATCAATAGTTATTTCCAGCAAGAATTCCCCAGTCTGCCGGCAGCTGGGGATCAGGAGAAGTCAGGCAAAGATAAGGATGCAGCTGAAGATGGATCAGGAGCCAACCTACGACCACAGAGTAAGTGTGAGCTACAAATTGTTGTGAAATTGGATTGGTTTGTGTGGAACTTACTGATTGTGCCCAAAAGAAATTGATTAGGATGTTGTTTCAATTAGCACAATCCTACACTGAAGAAACAGTTATTGGGGGCTTTCATCTGCTTTTCTGTGTTCCTGGTGTGTGAAAAATAGTGTGTTTAATCTTGTCACTTCCCATGTTCCCAGGCTACTCAGTACAGTAGTTGTGCTCTGAGGAACATTTGTTAGTTGCACAATACTGGCATTTTCTTACTTCAGCTGCTGATGTCACAGCAGGTGAGATACCACTTCAAAGAGCTCTCCTAGAATTAACTAATTGCACAAATGGTGATCAGGGCTGGCCTTAAGTAGTTAGTACTCTTTTAAGAGTGGAGCCTGAAAGTTCCTGAAGAGGAAGTTCAGTGTACAGGATGCCAGAAGAGTGGGTTGTGCCTTGAAAGGCATTGGCATCTTCAGCTCCTGGATGCAGTGCTGTGGGCAGCTGGATCTGTTTCAGCAGGGGGGGATTAGATCTGGTGAAAGCAACCATAATAGTGCTGGGTTTACATCTCGCAGCAAAGAAATGTCTGTTTCTTCCCCAGATCCCTTTAATGGGAAGGTATTTGGGATTGTGCTTGTTACCAGTGGAAAACAAGATTCCTTTCTCCCTCAAAAGTTTGGTTTTGATGAAGTTTGATGGAGTAGAGGTCCTGTCCTGCACTATGGCTGGCACTGTCTTACACTGCTGTTAGGCACTTCAGAGGGCTTGGGCTCACAGGGATCTGTAGCTCCTTTCCTTGTTACAGGCCTTGGTTTTCCTTGATTCGTTTGTCAGGTCCTGCAGACCAAGGCCATGTTGCCTGTCCATGTCTTCTCTTGGTTTTGATGTAAAGAATAAGTTGTTAGGAAATGGGAGAGATGTCCAGCTCCAAATGAGAGCAGTTAGGTGTCTGTTCAGCCTCCTGCAGGCAGTTACAGTTTTGGTCAGCACTGTACGTGCTATATTAAGCCCTTCTTTCCTGTGTGACAGCAGAAAGCTAAATGAACTTGGCAAGTAGTCCCCCTTCAGCAGCTGTGCTTCCCAGCACAGATAAGTGCAAGAACTGTAATGGATACTGAGGAGGAGAGTTTTACACTGCTTAAAGGGTTTGTGTCCCTAAAGGAACATTATTTACAGTGTGCCTCTGAATTTTTGTTGGTCTCCATTGATCTGAGCACTGCTGCTAAGTTTACTCTGGTGGGTTTTCTTGTCATAACCCGTGCTCTGCAGGCAGAAGCTCCTGAAAGAATGGAGTGCCTGGCACAGATGATAAGTCAATAAAATCCCTGACTTTTCCTTGACAGTTTGCTAGACATTCACACAAGAAGTACGGCCCTTATCACTTCTATTCCATCCTTATCAGGCAGAGATGCAAACCACACTATACCTGTCTTCACTCGGGCGCATTCCTGTGCATTACCTTTCTTTTTGAGCTGCTTGAGAATTTCCTGGTAGGCCTTGCTGCTTAGGAACCTTGATCTTTGCCTTGACAGGATCTTCAACAGTGGCCCACTTAGCACAGCTAGATCTGTTTTCTTTCTTTTGCTGTAGTCAGTATCCTTTGTAAATTGCACTGTGTTTTGGAAGGTAGAATGGGACAACTAGAGCAGTCCATAAATTTAGCTCTGACTGTTCAGGGACACAGCTGGACCTAGGGGTGAAGTGGATCAGGGAGCAGCTTCTGTTGGTTCTCAGTACCCCCTGCTTGTTTCAGTAGCAGATAGAAACATCTGTCTGCTGTGTCACTGGGGACTGCGTGGGAACAACCTGTTCTTCAGCATCCCTGGCTGGAAATCTGCAATTTAAAGTCTGTTCCTGGGTATTCTTGTGCTGATTCTGTCCATGCGGATGCTACTAGTTGGAGGAATGGGGGTAATAAGAACAACTCTCCTGGTTCTCCAACAGATCAAGAAGCTAAGGCTCTGGGACAAGAAGATGGCAGCGCTACACCAGCAGAACAAAATGATGGCCAGAAGGCAGGAGACAAGAGGGATGTGCGGTTGCCACAGGTCCCTCAGCCCAAGCTGAATGGCCAGCAGCAGCCTCCCATCTCATCCCAGTACAGAGCAATGATGCCTCCTTATGTGAGTGATGGTTGCATGAACGGGTTTTAAGCAGCAGGGGTTGGTTTTTGGCAAGTGGGATTTTCTTATGCCCCTTTCTCTCACCTTCATGGAATTCTTGTCAGTTCTGCTGGAATGTCAGGGTTGAAACCCAGCACCTCACAGGATGTGGCTACCTTTTGGTATATGGAGTTTGTACAGGAGAACTTATTACAGAAACTTGTCAGGAGCTGATTAACACTTCCAGTCACTTCCCCTTGGTGCCTTGATGTCACCCACTTGATGTCACCCACTTGTGGTATTTAGCAAACTGTCTTAAATGAAGAGTCTCGCTTTGTTTCCATTACTTCCTTTGTTAGTCTCAGTGTACTTAGTGCAGCAATACTTTTTAATGAATGACTTCTGTTTTAATCCCTTTTTAGATGTTTAATCAGTATCCCAGAATGGCATATCCTCCCTCCATGCAAGGTCCAACAAGATTTCCTAATTCTGAGCCTAGCAGGTAAGAAACCTACAAGTGGTGGTGGTTTTTGTCTGGGTATGAACTCCATGACTTAATTTTAAAAAAGAAATCATTTGTACTGAGTATCTCGATGGTGATTATACACTGCATAAGAACTGACACTGGTCAGTCTCCTAAGTTTTGCTTGTGTGGAGCAGTGCCATGGAGTGTCTGGAGTTTGAGAGCTCAACTGCAAAACTTGAGGCCATTCTGCATATTACAGAGGGTTTGATTGTGAAGAGCAGGAGTCACTTGTAGGAACATCTTTGAAACTTAAACCAGTATTTTGCCCATAAAAGGACTTTTCCATCATTACAGTGAAAGTAGCCAATTCCTGGTTCTCAACTTCAATGCTTCCCAATTTAAAGTTGACCTAATGCACTATAAAACTAATTTGCCACTTTTCTGTGTGGTTTTCCATAGTGAAGGATAGCTGTGCACATGAAGAGTAATTATTTGAATTCTGGTAGTCACATGTGTGGATGAGGGCTCACTGAGTGCTGTGTATTTGAAATAATGGTCATACAAGTTGACCTTTTCTGTGCCATTTGTGCATAAGTAGTGACAGTGGCTGTTGTTTCTGTCATTTTTTAGAGGCCCAAGGGGAAGAGGGCCACCCTCGTGGTGCTCAGAACCCATTGAGCGCCCATCCATTCTTAGTGCCAGTGAACTCAAGGAGCTCGATAAATTTGATAATCTAGATGCTGAGGCCGATGAAGGCTGGGCAGGTAAGGACCAGCCAGATTAATGGTCTGTTATTTGTGTGCTGAATGTTTCTGAAAGATTAATTGAACATTTGTTTATGCATCAGGTGCTCAGAGTGAAGTGGATTACACTGAGCAGTTGAATTTCAGTGATGATGATGAGCAAGGAAGCAGTCAGAAGGAGAAGGAAAGTGGGTGAGTTGGTGTTGCCAATTAGATGCAAAATGTCACTTAACTAGATTTTGGAAAGATGAAATGAAGTGAGTGCAAGTACTAATTCCAGTAGCACTAATTCCAATAATTTAATACTGTATTCAATTGCATAACTGCCTGCGGACTCCAGTCAGCTGGGTGTGGAGTAGAAATTATCCTGACTTAGAGACACTGAGGCTAGGAGATAAATCACCAAATATCTGTGTGGAGTACACATTCTGTTTTTCTTATTTCTTTGCACATAGTGACGAACAAACACCATCAAAAGATTCCCAGAGTCCTGATGGCCAGAAGGAAACAGAAGAACAGACAAATGCCAAGTCTGCCACACAGGTTTCCACAGCAGCAGCCAAAGGGTCTTACAGCAAAGGCTCTCAGCTTGACCAGGTTGGTGTGCTCTTCCTTTCAGCTCCTGTGGCAACAGCCTTGTCAGGAGAGCTCTGACTCAGGTGTCTTTCCAAACTGTCAGGTCAATGAAGGTTATGAACATGAGGGAAGGCATTAGCTGCTGAAAGCATTATCTGAGCTGTGCTAACTGATCAGGTGCTGCTCAGACAACTTAGCTGCCTCTGGTCGCAGCGTAAAAATAGCATGGCTTTATGTAGTGTGTCCTGCCCCACACCCCTGAGGGGTGAGAGCTCTTGCATCAGGCACTGGGGCTCAGCTGATAGACTCAGTACTCTTGTCTATCCATCCCTGGAAGTGAATGAAGCCATTCTGGGTGTTTATCAGGTTTTCTAGTGGATAAAGAGCCCACACATTTTTCATGGGGGTGGGGATTTTTTTTAGTATCGTGGTCCACTTTGTGCAGTGCAGCTTAGCTGTAATGTGAGTTCGTTTCTCATGCTAATGGATTTTATACAGACCGTGTAGAATTCATCAGTTCAGCCATTTTTGGTTTCCTCTAGTAGAGGAATATTGCCATCCACCTCAATTTATGCCTGCTGCAGCCCTATTTTTTTTTTTTTTGGTCCCCCTCAGAAGTAGCTACTGTTGGTTTTGAAAATTTCTCAGAAATATTTTCTCTCACCAGTAATGATGAAGATGGGAAATCTGGAATTGGTTTTACTTGCACTTTGCTTCTGTATTAAAGATCACACTGTTCTTTAAGGTTTGATGCTACATTGAATCTGAGGAAAAATGGTGCAGGAACATGAACTTAAATTGTTCAGGTCTCAGTACATAAAAGTGAAAATGTTTTTGCCTTTGTATTGAATGCAGATGCCTTATTAGATGTAGTATCTTAATGCAGTAGAAAACAGTAAATCTAAACATTTTCAGCTTGGTTGTGGTTAGAAGCTTGCTTAACCCTGGTGCTGTGTTTGATCCAGCAGGATAGAGGCCCACCACAGCCTTCTGTACATGAAAGAGGTGGCCCTGCTCTTCCTCCAAAATCTATTCTACCACCGGTAAGAAATACTAGGATTGTCCTTATTTCCTGGAATTAAATTCTTTAATGCTGGGGTGGAGGGATTTAGACCAAGGAAAGTAAAAATATGCTTCATATAGTGATAAAACTTCCCTTTAACAAGTAAAAGGATTGTAGTGCCTGGGGCTGGTAGGAATGGAACTCAAACACAGCCATGCTGCAGTTGTGTAAAGCTGCCCCATCTTGTAAGTGCCATGTGAAATGCACAAGAATTTCAAGGGCTTTTGGTTATCCAGCCCCACTTGGGAACTGGAGAGGACAGGAGCTTGGAGAAAGTGCTGGGGGGATGGCTGCCAGGACAGATGAGGAGATGAAGTCCCAAATGAAATGTGAACTAAAGTCTCTCTTTTCCTGAGCTACCTTGAAATGCCTTGGCTCCTTGAGAGACTTTTGTGTGAGATTTAGAGCAGCCTGTTTCCCAGTCCAAAATATGTTTATGATCTTTGCTGTCCCTTTGCCTTGATGGTGATGGGAAGTGAGCCCAAGTGATTCTCTACCTCTCCTTTCTGAGCTCAGGTTGTGAGTGTCCGAACCAGATCAGGAAGGTGGGGGCTGGCTTTTTCTTTCAAGTCTTATTTTTTAAAGATGTCATGCAGATACACGTGTGTCGACAAATAGTTTAAATGTAGAATTTCAGCTGGCTGCTTATGTAACACGTGTTCAACCTGATTTTCTTCTTGCAGCACCCTCCTCCCCCTGATCGCCAGATGGGAAGGCAGGGACCCTTTCCCCCTAAACCAGTACCAGATGAAGATGAAATTTGGAAGCAGAGGAGAAGGCAGCAGTCAGAGATCTCAGCTGCCGTGGAGCGAGCCCGTAAGCGGCGAGAAGAGGAAGAGAGGAGGATGGAGGAGCAGCGAAAAGCAGCTTGTGCTGAAAAGCTCAAACGGTTAAATGAGAAATTCGGCTGCATGACAAAACCCTCCCGGGAAGACCCTCTGAAAGAGAGAGAAAGGGAAAGAGAAAGGGAGAGGGAGAGAGAACGGGAGCGGGAGAGGGAGAGGGAAAAGGAGAGGGAGCGGGAGAGGGAGCGAGAAAAAGAGAGGGAGAAGGAAAAGGAGAAAGAGAGGGAAAGAGAGAAGGAAAAGGAAAAAGAAGAAAAAGAAAAACTGGAGAAGACAAAAGAACAAGAAGTGGAGAAAGAGAAAGAAAAAGAGGCAGAGAAAGAAGAGAAGGAGAATCAGAAAGAGAAAGAAGAGGAGAAACCGTCACATGAGGTTCCTGAGCCTGTAGAACCTGTGGCAACACCTGTGGTAGAAAAACAAGAAAGTGAAACCAAGAATAACAAGGAAGAAAAAGGTATACTTGCACACAAGTAGGAGTTGGTCCTTCTTTAAGCTGAGTCACAGAGCATAGCTGTTGTCTGGAAGTCTCATTTGCATACTTAATTAACCTAATGCATCTAGACCAATTATTTTCCTGGCGCATTACAGCTGATAACTGTCCTTTGAGCTAAGCCTGTTTGCCCAGCTCATCAAAAGATAAGGGAAATAAATAGCTTCTGTGATTTAGGCTGGACTTTGAGGAATACAGAAAGAAAAGCAGGCTTTCTTCTCTTTCCAAAGAAGGGTTAGCCACCCGTGTTGCTTAAAAAGCAGTGCAAATTATTTCAGCTATTCAGTTCTTTCAGCAAGCCTAGAGAAGTAGACACAAAGGGCACCTATTTAAATGTGGTGCATTTTTTGTACTGAAACTTGAATGCCACGAGAAAACTGTTAGATTATAGGTTTATAAGGTTATATTATATTTAAATAGATAAAATTGATTATAAAACCAAACCTTAGTTTGTGGAAAAAAGTTGATCCAAATACGATATGGTGTCATTGATAGAGCACATCTTAAATCATGTAATAGCTGCCACCTAAATGCCAGTGGTTGATTTCTCAATGTATTTAAGTTTTAAAAAAGACAGTGGTGTATTAACAACATTTGTTCTGTTTTGAGGGGTTGTCCTTGACTTTTTGTGCCTTTACTGGCTTTGGAAACTGAGACTGTGAAGTTAGAGAAGACAGCTGTTTTAGAGCATTCTTTAGCTGACATTCTGGTAAGATTGACAGGTTTAAGATGGACTGTTGTCTCACATAGGTGGGTTTTTTGTTGTTTTTGGTTTTTTTTTCAGAAGATCAAGCAGTCTTTACTAGACAAGACAGTGGTCGGAATGAAAAAGAGGTTTCACAGGTGACTCATGAGAATGAGCCAGACTCAGGGTCTCAACCTCGTCCTGCTGTTTCCTCAGGCTATTCTAAGCAGTTCCAGAAGTCATTACCACCAAGGTTTCAGAGGCAGCAGGTAACAAACCAGTTCATTAGATGGAGACTGATTTAAAGAACGCTGTATTCTTCCTCTTTCTGAAGAAGAAGGTGACCATAGGAGATTCAGAAATCCTGAGTTTCTGGTGTCCAGTTTCTAGAAAATGCTATTGGCAGGAATTGCTCTGCCTGAAACACTTCTTGTCACTTGCAAGAGCGGAAGGCAAGAGAGGCTTCAAAATGGGCCCACACTGGCATTGCCCTGGGCTTGCCTGTGGAACCTGAAGTCTGATGATTGATTATTTCTGCAGCTTTTCCTAAAAGCGTGTGACACAGTTGAACTTGGCTCCTGTGGTCTGAGGAGCGCTTCGCATTAATGACGTGCACGAAGTATAGGTTGTTCTGTGTCTCAGCTGCACACCAGTTAGGCTGTAGCTGTTGTAAATTGTCCAGTCTGGTTTTCTCCGTGTTCTATTTGATCACTTTGATGCGTGTTTACAATTAACTTTCAGCATACTTGAAGTCCTGGAGATAATTGTACTTGTTGTTTTCAGGGGTTATTAGAGCTGTGCTCAAGTCTCCATCTTATCTGTCCTGTAATACTGGTTTTTGATCTGCAGGAGCAAATGAAACAGCAACAGTGGCAGCAACAGCAGCAAGGTGTCCTTCCACAGTCTGCTCCCTCCCAGCCCTCGAGTGGCCCTGTCCCACCACCCCAGCACAGACCCCTTTACCAGCCCATGCAGCCCCATCCCCAGCATTTGGCCTCCATGGGCTTTGACCCCCGCTGGCTCATGATGCAATCCTACATGGACCCACGGATGATGTCGGGAAGACCTGCCATGGATATGCCTCCTATTCATCCAGGTAAACCTGGAAACAGTTCTTGGCTGTTGAACTTAACTTGGACTTGAAATACAAGTTTTTCCTTAACCACGCTTTGTTTAGTGAATGGGTGAGTTTTTATGAGAAATCTACATTATTTTATTGTCGGAGACAAAATAGATTGTAGGCATATGTGACTAAAACTCTAGTCCTATGAGAAGGTACACCTTTGTAAAGTAAAATCCCACCTGTCACACTGCAGGCATGTGAGTGATGGTTAAGATGATTGAGAATGTCAGCATAAGCCTTCCTTTGTTACAGACAGAAAGCTGGCACGAGTTAGGTTGAACTGAGAAGAAGTGTATTTACCCTTTGTGTTTTATTGTATTTTAGCACTTGGCACTACATTGGTTCCTTAAAAAATCCCATGAAACTTGGCTATTTTTACATTACATATTAACAACTCCAGACTCTTAATGAATTCGTGGTTTCATGTTCTTGACCCTAAAATGTCCTTTTTAATTTGTGGAATGGCCATCTGATACGCAGTTAGGAAAGCTGTCGGGTGTAAATAATAGAAGTGTGTCATGTAATGTAATGGAGATGTACCATAATGGAGATACCTGCCCAACTAAAGAGCAAGGGAAAGGGTATCCTCAGTGAATGCAAGGAATGAATGGAGGAAATAGCAGGCTAAGGAAGGATAGGGAAAATTACAGAATTTCTTTGAAACGATACAAAGGAAAAAGCAGGAATAATAGAGTATAAAAAACTGCCTGTGTGTGTACACTCATCTTGCCTTTTGACATTCAGATGTTACAGCAGAAACTTCATCCATGAGTTTACAGGTCCACAGGCCTGGTACTTCCCATAGTGAAAGCAGACAGCTTTTTCCTTTTGTTGGGACATATGAATACAAGTGTTGAGTGTGATTTCCTCCATCTGAGGTCAGCTGGCAGGAAATAGACATTTGGTTTCAACACAGAGAATCAAAGGGAAGGAGATTAGAGGAGAGAGAATAGCGTTCCTTGATACCTCCTGACAGGCTTTATTTGTACTGAGGTCAGTTTCTTTGCTAATGTTGAATTTGTTTCAATTGTTGGGTTTCACTCTGCCACAGGAATCATGCCTCCCAAACCACTGATGAGAAGAGAGCAGCTGGAGGGCTCAGCAGCTGGTTCGGATTCGTTTGAGCACATGGCTCGCTCTGCACGGGAGCACAGCGTGCCTCTGTCGGAGCCACGCATGATGTGGGGCTCAGACCCCTACCCCCACGCAGAATCTCAGCAGTCCAGTTCCCCTCCCAAGGTCTTAGAAGAGCCTGATGATTTGAGGTAAGCCTGAGTTGTGCCACTCTCTAGGTCACACAGGTTGCAAAATGCAGTCTCAGCTGACTGGGCTGTAGCTTCACACAAAACTTGAAAGTAGGAGTTGTGACTGGGGGATGCAGAGTGCTTGATGCTGTTGTACAAAACAGAAGAGATGCCTGCTGTGTAGCAGGGTCTAGAAAGACAATTTACTCCTTGTTTACCATCATTAGCCTAGATGAATGGTGATTGCCAGAATTTTGAATTTGGTTTTGTAGAGCATTCCCACAGTGTTCTCTGTTCTCCATTTGCTGTCAGTTCTCCCCGTTTTAGAGAACTTTGGTCCGATGTGTATTTGTTTTCAAAAGTGATGTGTTAAGTACAAGTGGTATAAAGCAGAAGTCGTTTTTGGCTTTTGCTTCGTGGTGAATGGACAGGATTTTCCTCTGCTTCTTAGAAGTATTCAGAAATTCTTTTTGCTCTGCTGCCACCTGCATAATAGTTGGTAGCTCCATTAAAAATTATTATTTCCTGTTACTTCCTAGAGCCAACCTGGATCCTTAATTGAAAATGACTTGATTTGTGTAATTGTGTATGAATAAATTTTTCCCCCACATGCTAATGCTCTCAATTGCTTTCTGCTTAGGTCTGAGACACACTTGGAGCAAGAACGAGTTGCTGTCCCTGCCAGTGCTTATCCTGTAGAACATAACCAGTTGGACTCTCATCCAAAGACAGAATTTTTCAGAGAATCGGGAGAGGTGGAGGTACAGAAGTTCCCAGGCAGGCCTTTGGAAGATGTACAACCTCTCCAAACTGATGCATCTAACACAGCAGTTAATTTTGAAGGAGTGAGTGAGAAGGTTACACGTAGTTCTCCAGAAGAATTGGTGCCTGTGGGGGAAAGTCACTCTTCATTAAAGAGAAGCATTTCCCATGGTTCAAGTCACTCTCTAAAATCAGAAGACCAGAGGAGTGAAACAGCAGCAAATATCCCTAAATTAAGTAACAGACCTATTGAGACAAAGGAGACAATTGAGAGACTTGAGATTAAACCAAAAAAAGAAATTTTGATCACTAACAGAACATCAGAAGGACCAAAACCTGAGAAAACTTTCAAACCTAAGTCTGAAACAAGATGGGGTCCTAGGCCAGGTTATGGCAGGCGAGACGAAGGTGGCGACAGACCAGTGCGAAGATCAGGTCCTATTAAGAAACCTGTGCTTAGGGATATGAAGGAAGAGCGTGAACAGAGAGAAGAGCGCGAGCAGAGAAAGGAGAAGGAAGGAGAAAAGACAGCTAGTGAAAAAACAGGCAAGCCTGAAAAAAGTGACAAGAAGGAAGCACCTCAGGTGCCCCTGTCTCAGGCTGAGCCCGAGCGGTCCGCCTCCAGCAGCGCTCCTTTGGCTAAGAAGATAACCCAGGATGCTGCCCCAGCGCCAACAGGCCAGGAGAGCAGTCAGCCCGAGGCAGCAGTGAAAGCTGTGGTGCAGCCCCCTGCTCCTGCAGTCCAGCAGCAGCTCCCAGCTGCCCAGCCAGCCGCTGCCCCGCTGCCCCCGGCCATCCCGCAGCCCCCGGCCGCCCTGCCGGCCGCTCAGCCCCCGCCCCACACACAGCCCCCTGCGCCCGCCAGCAAGGAGGACAAGCAGGCTGAGAAGGTGGTGAGCAAGGAGGTGGTGGAGAAACCACGCCTAGAAACCAGGCCAGTAAAAAGAGAGCCTGGCTTACCACCTAGGACGTACTGGAAAGAGGCCAGGGATAGGGACTGGTTCCCAGAGCAGGGATACAGAGGCAGAGGTCGTGGCGAGTATTATTCTAGGGGCCGTAGCTACAGGGGTTCTTACGGAGGACGTGGTCGGGGCAGTAGAGGCCATAATAGAGAGTACCCACACTACAGAGATCCTAAGCCTAGGTCAGAGCATGTGCCTTCAGGGCCTGTTAGGCAGAGAGAAGAGAGTGAAACTCGTAGTGAGAGTTCTGACTTTGAAGTAATCCCGAAGCGGCGGCGCCAGCATGGCTCGGAGACAGATTCTGACAGCGAAGTGCATGAGAGCGCAAGTGACACCCTGCTCTCAGACAAAGACAGCATCATCAAGGGCAAGCACCCGAAAAGAGAAGAAAGAGCTGATGGCAAGAAGCCTCCCAAGCCCCTGTCATTCAAACCCGAGAACAGTATCAGAGTAGACAACAGATCCCTAGAAAAAACGTACATCAGAGATTACGAGAGCAAGCCCAAACCAGGATTTCTTCCTAAAGGAGAGCCTTCTAGACGAGGCCGAGGGGGAATGTATAGACGTGGTGGTAGGGATCCCGGGGGACGTCCTCCACGTCCATCCACAATAAGGAGACCGGCCTACAGGGACAATCAGTGGAACCCCAGGCAAACAGAGATCATTAAACCAGAAGATGGGGAGCCTCCAAGAAGAAATGAGCATTATGGTCCTATACCAATTGATAAAAGAGCTCCAAAATTTGAGAGAAAGTTTGATCCAAACAGAGAGAGGCCACGAAGACAGAGGCCTGCCCGGCCTCCAAGGCAGGATAAGCCACCGCGCTTCAGGCGCCTAAAAGAGAGAGAGGCTGCGTCCAAGATCAGTGAGGTGGTGACCAGCTCCACAACGAGTGCCACAGTTGTTAATGCAGTTAATGAGCCCTCCAACCCTGCTCTGGATGTGTCAGGAAGTAAGACACCAGACTTGTCCAACCAGAATTCTTCAGACCAAGCAAATGAAGAGTGGGAAACTGCTTCGGAAAGCAGTGACTTCAACGAGAGGCGGGAAAGGGATGAGAAGAAAACGGCGGATGCCGCTGCACAGGTTGCTGCAAAGGCAGGAGAAAATGCTGGAGCTCCAAAAAGGGAAATAGCCAAGAGAAGCTTCTCTAGCCAGCGGCCTGGAATAGACCGTCAGAACCGACGTGGCAACAATGGGCCGGCTAAGCCAGGGAGGAATTTCTCAGGGCCCCGGAGTGAGAGGCGGAATGGTCCTCCTCCCAGAAATGGAAAAAGAGGGTGAGTGCCCAGCCTCTGTGAGGAAGCGCACAGGGTGATGGTCTTCTGTTCTCCTCTTGTGGTTTGAAACCATAAGCAGTTAGTTTAGATCCATAGAGTGGTAGAAAACACACTGATACGTGCACCCATGGCTCTGTACTGCCTGGTTTTTCTGTTTATATGCAGACACCTGAAGCTGAGAGCAGAGTGTTCTTGTATGTACAGTGCTAAAAAAGCATAATTAAAAAGAAAATGCAGTGCTGTTTCTGAGTTGAGCTATGTTTCTCAAGATTTGGATGCAAGCAGAAATGTTCGTGTGAGCAGTTTTGCAGTTAATATATAAATTGCTGCATTGCATTTTATATCAGTCACCTAACACGGACAAGCAGCTTGAGAAATGCTTACCATTTAGACTAAACTATTTTTCCATATGCTTAATTTGATGGAAAATTTAGCAGGGCACTTGATATTTCTCCAAAACAGCTTTTGCTGCTGAGCTTCTCATTAGGAGCTGAAAGTAAAAAGTCTGGACCCTACTAAGAAGTCAGTAAGCACTTACAGCACTGCAGTGGGATCTGAATTAGATTGTTGGCTCTCTCCAGAGCGTTCTCTGTTGTTTAATTTTCAAATGTTCTTTTCAAACACAGGCCATTTGAAGAGCAGGCAGCACCTGTGCCTGGTGTTGATCCCGCCAACGGCAACTCTTTACATCAGGAGGATGGAGGTGTCGCTGCTGCAGGACAGAAGACCACCAAGGATGCAAGTGGCAAAAAGAGAGAAGAACCAAAGGCTGGTCCAAAGAAGCCTAAGGAAAAAGTGGATGCCTTGTCTCAGTTTGATCTTAATAATTATGCAAGTATGTATCGATAATATCCTAATAATTTTTGATAGTCTGCTAGTTATGTTGCATATAGAGCTAGATGTCTGAAAACTTTAAAAAAGGGGATTTTTTTAAAATGTCAGAATAATTGTGCACTTGAGCATGGTTATCTTTGTGATACCTAGAAATGTGTGTGCCTCTAAAAGGTGGCAAAGCTGATTGTGTGTTACATGTAGATGAGAACAATTTTGCACAGTCATAACCTTTCATTCCTACCATTCTCCATCACATTCTCATAACTGAGTTAATTTTCAAAAGTAAAGGCAGTGGTTATCAATGCTAAGCTTAGACCTGCTGTCTAGGAGGGCTGTTCATTATTCATTACTCTGTGTTAGTAATTTCCTGGAGAATCTGGTACAGGAAGCTCCAGTTTTAAAGTTGTTAAATATTAACTCCTTGCCTTTGAGCTCAGCAGCAAAGCACTTGGCAAGCAGACGCTTGCCATTGATCAGGGCCCCCGTCTGTGTCTGTGGGCAGTAACTTCCACTCCAAAGCCAATTTTGGCTTGGTGCATTGCACCTGAAGCTGTTGAAACAGCAGCATCTATACCTTTCCTTTTCCTATAGGTGTTGTGATCATTGATGATCACCCTGAAGTGACAGTAGTTGAAGACTCCCAATCTAACTTGAATGATGATGGTTTCACAGAAGTGGTGTCTAAGAAGCAGCAAAAACGCTTGCAAGATGAAGAGCGCAGAAAGAAGGAAGAACAAACAGTGCAGGTACAAGACCAGCATTTATAGTGGGGAAAAAACTGCTTGCAATACTGGGAATGTTGTCAAGGGTGTAGAATCTTCCTTCCAAAAAAGCCATATTTTCTCCTAAATATAACTACTTTGTTATATTTAATATTAAAGTTGTTCATATTTAGTAAATAAAATTAATTTTTATTTTGTCACCTTGGGATTCTATATACTTCTCAATTGAGCACTGGCAGGCAGGTGGTACTGGCAAACTTATAAAAACACCAATTGATAAAGATTTACCCTATTACTTGTATATCAGTTGATTCCAAGAAGAAAATGGATGAGAAATCATTGGTCCTGTGGTTAAATACCCTCCCAAAAATAAATTTCCTGTAAGGCTGGGTTAATCAGTTTGCTTTTTGCACTCTTCAGTTGCTGTCTGTACACATGGTCACCCGGAAGAATAAAATTGGCTTCTCCTTACAGGTTTGGACCAAAAAAGGATCAAGCGAAAAAGGCCGAGGTCAGAATTCCAAGCTGCCCCCCAGATTTGCCAAAAAGCAGCAGCAGGCAGCAGCTGCAGCTGCACAGCAGGCACAGGCTCAGGCACAAGCCCAGGCTCAGCCTCCCTGCCCAGCACAGTCTCCAGCCCAGCCACAGGCTCCTGTCCCAGCACAAAGCCAGGCTGCAGCAGGGACAGCCAGCACAGACTACACCGTGTCAGGAAAAGTCCTGCAGGGCACCCAGCCTCACAACGGCCTGGCAGCTGAACTGTGGGACAACAAAGTGCCTCCTACAGCAGTTCTGAATGACATCTCCAAAAAGTGTAAGTGCTGGCTTTTGGATTTGGGGTGGGGACAAGCAAGCATTGTATTTAGAGACAGCTGATTGCCAGCTGGTTCTCTGCTTGTCTTTTTACCTGCGGGTGGATTCTGCATACACAAGTGCAGAATCGTAACCTCCAAAAGGAGACTTTTGCAGTACAATATTAGCCAGTGTTTTATGTTACTGTGCTCTTCCTTTACAAGAAATGAGCAACTGTCACTCCCTTGAGGAGTCTGTTTTGTCAGACTTGGTCATTGTTCCAGATATGGTAATTGCCCCACTTGAAAGCAGCTGAATAGGTTAATTAAAGGTTATTACTGAAAACGTCTGTAATTTAATTCTCAGTCAGTCGATACATTGATTTTAATACCTCTAGCAACATTGAGGGTTTTTTAACTCTGTCTCTTTTCTTAATTGCCAGTGGGACCCATTAGCCCACCTCAGCCACCTTCAGTCAGTGCCTGGAACAAGCCTCTGACATCTTTTGGTTCAGCTCCATCTCCAGAGGTAAGAATGAGGGGAAGAAGAGTAGCTGTGTGTGAAGCTTACCCAAATTACATCTCATTAGGGTTGGGTGCAGATTATCCATTTATCCAGGACTGCAGATACTTAAGGTAATGTGTGTAGAATTCCATGAAGTCAGGAGATAGCACAGAAGCATGAGATACAGGCTGATGGTTATAAACTACAGCATGGAAAAGCTGTTCTGTTGATAATAACTCAGCCCTTCACAGGTTCTACTGATAGCTGTTACTCGTTGGATTTCCAAAGGAAAAATATTTCCCCATTTGCCTGTTTGTGTAGGGTTCAGTAATGTAGACAGAAACAGGATGTCTCCAGGGAACTGAAGGGGTTTTGTGTTCCTTAAATTGGAGATACAAAAAGCAGTCAGTGCTTTATAACTACGTTATCTGTGGATATTCCCATGGAATTTACATAGCCTTAAATTCTACATTTAAAGTGCTGTGGTTTTACTTTCCTGGTACTTTTTTGGTCTTAATTGTTTTAAATGGCAAGAATGTTGAGACAGCTGCCATAGGAGGGGATTTGAACTGCAGAAGAGATCTGGAAATATTTTCCTATTTCTTACTGTCTCTCTTGAATTGAGCATTAAGTTTTGAACTCCTCAGAGAATGTTGTGAACCTGCATCTGAATTGCACTTGTTCCTCTTGATGGTGTTTACATATTTCTTCACTGCTTTTCTCTTGAGCTCCTTTAACAATAGAGGCTTGAGGAGGAGGAAGTGTATGTTCAGATATTGTTTATTCTTGCAAATCTGTTGCAGTCACAAATAGTACCTTTGGCAAAAGATAAAAGTACTCTTCTAGTGGTTTTCAGCTGAGCATGTTCTGTGCTCTTTTCTGAACCATTCTCATTGTACTGATACAGAAATTTTTCAGAATGGGTTAAATGTTTGTTTTTTAACCAGGGGACAAAGCCTGGACAAGAAGGTGGAGTTGATCTTGGTATAGAAACCATTCAGTTTGGAGCCCCAGCTTCCAGTGGCAGCGACAATGAAGTTGGTCCTGTGCTTTCTGAGAAGTCCACTGACAAATTACCAGAACCCAAAGAGCAGAGACAGAAACAGCCTCGGGCTGGACCCATCAAAGCACAAAAGGTAAAAGGTCGTAATTTCAGTACAAACTTGTAAACTTTAAGAAGTTCTGTCAGAAAAGAGTTACAAATAACAGAATACTCACTTAGTTAGGACTAGACCCATAAAAATTGCCTTCCCTTTCTGTATTTTCTAATACAATCAACGAAGTGGTTCTTGCAGAGAACATGTGCAAGGTAATTAAACAGCATCTTAATCCAGCAGGGCTGGACATTGGCTCTGTGTTTGGAGCCAGGGGTGGGAGTATGGATTTGTGATAGCTTTGTTGGGAAACTGGATGTTGTGGAGTGCTTTGGTTTTGTTTGTAGTTTGAGTTTTCTGTTTTTCCTTGAGCTTGCTTCACTCAGGCCTTGAGAGCTGTTTGGCAGCAGCACTGCAGTGCTGCCCTGGCTGTGTCTGCAGGTGCAGTGGCTCCTCCTGCCTCGGCCCCTTCAGGGGGTGAATGGTGGTGCCCTTCTTAGTTTGTAGTCAGGTTATCAGTTGGTCAGCACATGAAGTTGCAGAAAAAGAAGTGTTTTCAGGAAAGGGAGGAATGTTAGGGACATTAGTTTGAGGTCCCCAATTCAAATGCACATACGTCTGAATAATTAAATTTTTTGGAGCTAATACTAAGTAGTTAATCAAACTTAGAATAAGTGTGCTGCTTGCCTTTCAGAGATTTCCTGTTATTTCCACCTCCAGTGCACACTTAATCTGTGCATCATTAGCACTCAGCACCAGCCTCTAATTCTCAGAAAGAGAAGGTTATAGCAGATAAACTTGTCTGGTGACTTAGAGCATCAGCTATTCCAGTCCCTCCTGATGTCTGAGATTTGGCAGCAGTCCTGATGTAATTAAAGTCCTTTTGTCTTTCTAGAAGAGTGGGTGATTCTTTGTCTTGGTTGTTTGGGTTTGGTTATTTGTTGGGTTTTCCCCCCCTCCAAAAAAAGAGCTGAAATGTGAAAGTTCAGTCACACACAGAATGAATTTAGCTTCTGCTGTATGAGACACTGAGTGGATACATTGCAGTTTGTGGCTTTCACTGCAGAATATAAAACCTGTTCAGCAGAGAAACATGCATTAATTAAATCTGCTGGTGAATTGCAGTAACCCATGTCTCAGATACACTGCAACATGCCTAAAACTGCCCAGTAAAATCACTTTCAGTTTCTGAACTCCCAAGTTAAATATATATAGAGACAGTCTACTTGCTACTGTGTAGAAAGTTCCTTTTTTCTGCTTGTCTAAAGCTATCAAGACTTCTGCAAATTTTGTTGAAAGACATGTATGTGACTAAATAGTAAATGCATTGGAAGGTAATATTTTTACACTCCTTTGAGTGAAGGGGCTGTAAATCTTTTTAAGTGCCTTGATGACAAAAAATAAATCTCAACAAGCAGTTCTTACACACACATCCACCCGTGGTGATATTGGTTGCTGTGAAGCCTAAATGCAAGCTTATGTTCAGGATTGGAGGTTGGTATTGTTGAATTAATACAGACAATGTAAGGGGACCATACTTCTGAAACAAAGCAATTTACCTTTCCAAGGTAAAATGTGAAGGTTTAAGTGACCTTAAAGTGTCTGGAGGAATTTCAGCCTCTCTAAACTATTAGGGAAAAATTATTTGGGGTGAGGTGAGCCTGATGCTCCTGATTGCAGCATTTCAGAGCTCAGGCATTTGCTTCTACTGATTTCTCCCTTCCCTCTGAAAGCCAGTCTCTGCTACCTCCTGAGGGTACCAAATGCCTTTGGGAAACTCCAGACTCCCCAAAATCATCATATTTTAGAGAGTCTTCATCCGCCCCTGAAAGAGCTGGTTTGTATTGAGGAAAACAATTACCAGCAGCTTCTGTCTCTCCACTGTCAAAGCTTAAGGAATTGAATTTTCAGGACAGCCTTGAAGGGATTTTTGTGCTGCTGGGTAGTGAAGTGGGCTGAGAGTCTCAGCCAGAAGGGACGTGGCTGTTGAAACAGCAGAGCATTCAGGTTCTCTGGAGCCCTTCATTCTGCTGTAATTCAGCTGCCCAAAAAGGAACTGCTGAATTGCAGCAGTGATCCAGTCATGGTGTCTGCAATATAAGGCAACACTTGTGGGTAGGTGTTTTATTTTTTCTGGATCCCTTTAGTGATCAGTTTCCAGGGAAAAGTGCTGCCAACATCCATACGTCAAGATAATTTCAAATAAAGGTAGAGTCTTCTGTTCTAGTTTCCTGGGGCCCCGTAAAATCCTGAATCTCTGAAAATTAAAATAACCTGTAGGTATACAGAGTATTGTGGTTTCTGTATTTTTTTGTGCTTTTCTTGTAAGGACAGTCAAACCGACATTATTTTGTATTTTATTTGAACTCTGCCACTTCACATTAAAAAATGCTTGAAAACAATGCTTTAGATTCCTAATGTTCAAAATCAGTGCATTTCATGTACTTGTCAGTAACTTAGTCTCTCAAATTCTTTACCTGATAGAAAATGCTTCCCCTTGGAAAACTTTGTTATGTTTAAACAGTGACTTTTAGCATGTTGAAGTATTTTTGTTGGCTAGGACAGAGAGAGGAAGGCATGACTGACAAGTTAACACTAACTTAGCTTCCAGACTTGAGCCCGGTAGAAAACAAAGAGTATAAACCTGGTCCTATTGGGAAGGAGCGTTCTTTAAAGAACAGGAAGGTGAAGGATGCCCAGCAGGGAGAGCCTGAGGGACAGGAGAAGCCATCTCCCACCTCCATCAGAAGCCCAGAACCTGTCACCGCAAAGGAGACCAAAGCGGCGAGCGAACTGAGCACGGAGATAGGAACCATGATATCTGTGTCTGCTCCAGAGTTTGGGACAGACACAAAGGTAAGAAAAACACTGCCAGATTGCTGAGCACTCTATGCAGAATGTGGTTACAGTGAGGTGGTTGTCACTTGGTTGCCTTGCTGGTGGTGTTTGGATAGCAGAGCCCGCTGGGTAGCAGATACTGCTTGAATTGAAAAGTGCTGCAGAGATGTGCTGTGTTGCCACACCCCTGAGCGCAGATCAGCTTGGAAGTGTGCTGCATGGGAAAACTCTGTCCTGAGCACTGCTGTGGGGAGTGCACTGGAGCCTGGTGTAGGCAGAGTCTGTAGACTCAGATCAGTGTGATGTGAGTGCAAGATGACTTCAGCAGAGAAGTGGTGTGCATGCATGACTGCTGGTGGAGTGTGTGGATGACCTCAGGCTGTGAATTAAGTGGTGTTCTGTGCAAGAAAAGAAATCTCTAAACTAGGAATGTGCTAAAGCTTCAGATAAGGCTTGTTCTGCTTCCCTGTATGGTCATGTATATCCTCTTGGCTTGGATATTGTCTAGATATTCCTTGCAGAGCTTCACAATATTTAGGACTGATCACAGTCCCCTGTTTTTAAACTGCTCAGCAGTGAGATGGTGATCTGAGATTCATTGCTCTGCAGCTCACTTCTTAGAAGTGGCTGAAAACCATCCCCAGAGCCATCTCCTTTCTGCCCCTGTCTTGAGCTCTGGTTGTCATCTCTCAAATGTAAAGAAGCCATGCAGTTTGAGTAGCTACTGCTTAGTTACACCTGCTTTGCTAAAGGAAAAATGCTCTTTGTAGAATTGAAAAGCAGTTTTCTAAGTGTAGACTCAGGTTGTTTGCCGCTGCCTCAGCCATCCTGGTCTTAAGCAGCAATCTTCTGATGCCATTTAGGAAAACTGATCCTCTTTAAGAGTTACATTAACAGTGAAGAATATGAAGTGTGGATCGCTCCCAGTTCATCTTTGTCACCCACAGCTAGGAAAAAAAACCCAAAACAAAGGACAGCTTTGGCACTTTTGGCCAGAAAATATACTGTCTCAATAAAGTGTTGCTACAGAGCAAGTGTTAGGGAGGATATTTGTGTCCAACATGGAAGCTGCAGGCTTAAGAAAATTCAGTGCAGGGATTTCTCTGCCCTTGTATGAGAGTTAGAAGTGTAGAGTAGGGAACACCAGCTTGCTCAGGTGTTTGGTGAAGCTGTTTGTATCCTGTGCTTCCCAAGGTCCCACAAACTCCTGTGACCAGGGCTCAAGACGGGAGAAGAGGCTTCTTCTAAGCCACAAACAGAGCAAGAAACAGCTTTGATTACTGCAGGCTGACTCAATGCAGTCAAGTAGCTCTGCTAAAATCAGCAGAATTTCCTCTCTGCAATTGTGTTTTTGAAGTGTGAGTTTTTCAGAAGGGAGGCATGGACTTTGTGCCAGTCTAGCTTTAGTTTAACGTGGTTGCCAAGGTTCTTTGGACTACCACAGTACTACAGCATGGAGATTCTGTCTTCTGGAAGGAACACCAGAGTGGAAAGAAGCTTTCCAGTTTGTGCTGCATATGAAAATTCCCAATAATTTCCTTATTCAGTGGTTGCTTAAAGAAGCCTTTAATAATAGGCCTAAATACTCCTGTCTTAACAGCACCCAGGTTTGCTTTTAAATTCCATTGTTAGGAATAATTCCTGAGGTAATAGTAAGTTGCTTTTTCCAGGAAAGAAGTGGAAGTTAAACCAACAGAGTTACATCTCTGGAAGTTAAACCAACAACCTGCAAATTTATTGGCTAAGATAACCTTCATCTAGGTTTTGCAGAAATAAACCTGCAATAACTGTTCATTTTTTTAAGAGGCTTTTAAAAGGGGTTCAGATATTGCTCTAGCCTTGGAGTTCTTGTACTGACGTACATTGCAATTGCTTTTTTCTTGTCTTGGTACTCTTTGCATTGCTTGTTCCTGAGGGAAGAGGTGTTGATGTCTTTAACCCATTGTTTCAATGTCAAATGTTGACGTTTTGGCAAACCTAAATGGCTTTTCTTTTGATGGTCTTAAACATCCCTCTCAGAGATTACTGCTCAGCTTCCAGCAAGGCAGGCTTGTGATGTGTTTGATCTAAATGTCTGTAAAAGCCAGCTGTCCTCCTTCAGAAGCTTTGTCAGAGTATCCCATCCATTCCAAAACAAACATCTTGATAAGAGCATGTGCATTTAATCATACGAGACTGCTTAGAAACTGTATAAATATAAATGAACTCCTACAGTGAGATGTTGAAGTTTAATACATAAGTATGATGCTCAGAAGCCATTGCAGCTGTTTCTCTTGGATTTTGCAGTATTTTTGTAGTGAAGGCAGTCTGATGTTTAAGTTTCTGAAATGGGTAAAACATCTTAGCCCTTGCCTTTCCCAGCCTTCCATTTAAACCTGACAAATCCCAGGAAGATCAACACCTGGTTGTGGATGCCAGTGAAGTATTTGGACAGGTAGCGAAAGCTGTATGTCTCAGATCGTGTCTAAAAGGACACAGACTGGTTTTCAGATTTGGGGTATCTTTCAAGCTCTAATTTGGGTGATCTATGTAAATCAGGAGCAGATCAAACAGCTAATTCATTTCATAAAGTGCCCACATCATGTACAGGAAGGTCAGCTCTGAGGTCTGCCTTGTGCTCAGTTCATCAAGTCACTAGAGGTTTTGTGATCTCTTCTTTTTGACGGGGATAGTTAGAAGAAGTCTGCTTATTCTTTTTCTTCAGGTAAAAACAATTTGTAGAGAGCTCCAAAAAAAGCATGGACATGAGCTTTTTACTTGAGCTGTTTCTAGTTTATAATGAAGTAATCAGTTGGTTTCTTCTGTCACAGTTATACGGGAGAATCGCTTTAAGTGAATTACAAAAGTGTACGGTGATAAGCCACATCTAACAGAATCCTGGACTTAATGTACCAGGAAGTGAAGGATGGAGATTATTCCACAGTTCATGGGGTGGTGTTCATGTAGTTAAAGCATTGTCTTGTCTGCATGTTCAGCCTGTAAACCACCTTTGTGCTTCAGCATTGCACATGCACTTGTAAGGGCACCAGAGTTGTTACAGTGGTTTGGGTTTCATTCTAGTGAAAAAATTCTTTGTGCTGTGATTTTGCAAAGTAAGAAAGTTAACAGTAGTCTTGATCCATCTTCTTTCATAAAGAATTCTATTGCTTATGAAAAACTCTGAAAAAATTGCATCCAGGCCTTGAAGGAAATTTAATCAAAACACTTCCTCTTTCTTACGCAGTAATGCATCCTTAAAAAATATGGGGCCATTTAATTACTTCATTAGAAGGCCTTTGTGATTTAAGCAGCCTTGTGTGCTTGCCTTGTTTAGCCCAGATTAAATTTGCCTGTTGGAATCCAGTGCAAATGTGCAACTTGCAGTTTGGTGGTTGGGACTGTGGGAAGCACCATATATGTGTCTTGTGTTTCACCAGTTTAACAAGTAAAGGAAGTAAATAAATGGAGAAAAGAGTTCTCTATTTTCTTCGTAAATTATACAAATAAATCACTGTGCACCTTGTCCTCTCTCACCCTGTTACGGTTTAGCTTGTTCTGGTCTTTTACCAAAATGAGCTCATCCTTTTAAGGAGGATTCTGTCATTTGTCAGTATCTCAGTGCTCTAATTGCTTTTTTAGGGGCATTGCCACAGACCTGAGGAGTAAATTGAGTGTGCACTTTTTTAATAGCTTATCATCCTACTGGTTGGATGCAATTAAACAAGCATTATATGGTTTGTGTCTTCAAAATCTTTATGGGTTGGCAAGTCCAGACACTCAATCACAGTTCTGCTTTGTCCTTCAGTTCTTTTGTGGTGTTTGGTTCTGTAGAGCTGATGGAGCCTTTCCTGGGCTTCAGGGCTGTAAAACTTCAGACATGTAAAACTTTGCTCAGACCATTTGTATCTACAGCTGCAGGAGTCACTGCCTACAGCCAGCACTGAAAGGACCTTGTTTTCTGAGCACATGAAGGGCTGCTTAACTGTGATAAATAAGCTTCAAGAAAAGCCTGAATAGACTGGAAACCTTGGTCATTACCCACTGCAGAAATCAGAGAATTTGAATCCAGAGAATTCTGCACCATCCAGAGAATCTGAATCTTGTGACTTTCAGAGATAAAACTTGCAGGAAAGAAAATTGTTTTGCAAATTGCAACCATCCCTTTGTGTTCTTTTTAATCTGGAGGGCCTTTCTTGTCATAGTAAGAAATTTCTGTATTTATTTAAAGCTACAGAAAGCTTTCAGCTAAGATATTTTGCTTTTTCAGTAGGCTGAAAGTGCCTGCAGGTGGCTGAAGCATCTTGGGTGACAGATGATAATCGGTTGCACCACCACAGTCCAGTTTTACGGTGCCCAGGCAACACATTGCTCTGTGTGTTCTTGCCTTACAGGCTGTATTTTGGCTTTTCTCCACATTTACATTGTGAGGTCATGAGGCAAACTGTAATCTTCTAAGAATCCTCCTGACCTCAGTAGCAATTCTGCAATAAGGATTGCTAGACATGACTTGCAATAAAAAACGGTGTGAAATTCTAATCTTCTGTTGCTTGGTGATCTCCTCCCGTAGAAAGGCTGACATCTGCCCAAGAAACTGAAAGCGAATTTAGGGTAAGGGAGATATTTTAATGGAATTGTTTTTCTTCACAGGAGTCTGTAACAGACTACACTACACCTTCTTCTCATCCTAACACAGTGGCTACTAGCAGTACAAAAATGGAGGAGACTTTGGTGACGAACGTAAGTCCATTGCAGTGATCGTCTTGACTTTGAAGACAAGAAAATATTTTCACATTTCTTCTAAAGCACCAAATAGTGCCTTCAGTGAACAAGTCCACAGGGTTCCTTTCATGTGAACCAAGTGGGCTTTTTCCAGTAATCTTATTCTGAAGGACATTTGGTTTGATTAGTACCCGCTCTGGAGTTCTTCAGGTATTTTCTTGTCTTTTGAACAATCACAGTGAGCTAAAGAGCACAGAAAGTGGAGATGTTTATAGGGACAATTCTAAAAAAAGCAAAGATAGGCATAATGAGGGAGTGTGTTCTTGGCAGCAGTTGGGACTTGAGCTTGCTACCAGTAGCAAAGCTCTGTAGGCTGAGTTTAAAGAGAGGCTCTTACAAACCAAGGACTTTTGAACTGTAGCCTGAAATCACAGCAACTGCATGCAAAGGGAGCAGCTGAATGGTTGTGAGAGCAGACAACAGGCTTCCAGGTGTTCAGCTGCTATGGAGATGAGATGTTGGCAGCCCTCAAAGCCAGTGATGCTGACTTGTGAGTGTGGCATAGTGATTGTGAGAACCAGCTGGGTTGTTACTTGTAGCAAAATCAAGTTTGTCTTGAGCGTGCTGGGGCATCAGGAGCTTGGATCTTGTGATTCTTGTTGGAGTAACAGAATTAGCTCAGGGTTGAGTCACTTGTTGATGGGGAAAGGAAGAATCATACAGTAGGATCTCAGTTTTTTATGAAGCTGTCTTGTGAATTCCATCTAAAAAGGCTTTTCAGCTTACTGCAGCACCATTTGGAAGCAGTACTGATTGAACATCTTATCTTCTGCTGGCTTTTCTGGTAGCGTTGTGGTTTTTGACTTTGGTGGTTAGTGTGGAAGACTGAATTCTTTGGTGTTAATGATGTCCAATCCTTGTGGATGTTAGAGTTGAATTTCTAACACAGGAATTAGGGGTTCCTGGCCACAAAGGATCTGTGCCATCCCCCGCTTCAAAGCTTCAGGATCTGTCTTTTGGATTAGCCTTTTCTCATCCAGTGAAAGTCCATTAGCTATGCTATGAATGGAGAAAGGAATGGTTAGGAGTAACAGACTGGACACTGCAGTATTTTTGATTCATTTCCTTTAAAACTTCCAGGAAATCCATTGGAGTTTTCATAGGCAAAGATAGCAGTAGCATTATGTCAGGTTTATTTCCCCGAGTATCACATCTTTCATCTTTTGAAAGAGAAAATAACTGAATTCGATTATTGGATGGCAAATCTGTTGTAGTTTGTTTCATGGTCCTGTGATTTTGCAGGTCTACAAAAGCTTCCTCTTTTCAGAAACTGCATCTCAGAACTCAAGGTCACGGAGCCCCGTGTACTGTATTGGTACAAAAAGGGACAAACCTGGCTTGGGAAGAATTTTTGCCTATCAGTAAACTGAAATGGTACTTGAAATTAAATCCCCAAACAGACAATTGGTGTTTGTTTATGCAGAGGACATGGACACCTTAAAACCTTAATCTTCAGCCTCTTAGAGAGATGAGAAACATCTTGGCACCTGCTGAGTGGCCTTTCCTTGCCTACCAAATTCTCACCTTATTTTATCAGTCTCCCTGCCAAATGCTCAAGCCTTGAAGAAATTGTAGCTCACTTGATAAAGCTTGAGCTTTGCTTTCTGGGGCTTTTCTAGTAGACGTAGTTAGAATGTGATGTGTGTTGCCTGCCTTTCAGGTGCCCCTGCCCCACACCCTTCCCCTCCCTAGGAGGGAGACTTTACAACAGAGCTCCAGCCTAACTCCAGTTTCTCCCGCTACCGTCGACCTCACCCTCAAGGTATGTACCACATCCCTCTAAGGGTCGTTTTCTTGCATGCAGGGGAAAAAAAAGTTATTGGAGAACTTGCTGGTGAACCTTTTTTTAGAGCCTTCCTTTGTTTCCTCTGCTGAACTGCTTTTGCATATAAATGGATGGCTGAAACACGAGACTCTATCAAAGGATGCATTTAAACCATAAATTTCTAACCCCGTTTTGCATTAACACTTGGCATCTCAACCAATCTTGGCTCCCACTGCCCTGAAAAACCAAGATCCTAGAGTTTTAGCAGTTGGACCACAGTGCTCATGGCAAACCATCAGAATCTGACTGAGGTTTTTTGAGTGTTGAGCTTAAAATAAGTTGCCTGGTTTGGTGTAAAGGCTTGAAGGATTTGCTTGATAAGCTGAGCTTGATTTCTCCTTAGTTCTAGGACTTTGGTGCAGTGATAATGCGGTTTTGAGTTGGATGGCTGAAGTTCTAAACAGTGACATGTAGGTGGTAGGCTGGTGTCTCTGAAAGGCAGTTAGATCAGAACGTGTTTTGTTGTGCTGTAAATGTTCTGTTGTTTCCTGCTTTCCAGTGCAGAGCAAGTGTGGAGAATATTTTGAGTGCTGTTTTCCCATTTTGCTGGATTTTGGACTGTGTGCATTGTATAACTCACTAACACAGAGTTGGGCTCTAGCTGTGCTGCTGTACTTTTAGAAATTGTTGGGTGTTTTCTTCTTTTGGTGTCCTAGATCTGCTTTTTGATTGTGACTGCAGGTGACTGAGCCAGTAGAAGTGTTGTTGCTGCTTCTGGTATTCAGGAATAGTGGTGTTTGACCTTAGTTTGTCTGAGTTTTCAAAAGAAGAAATAAAACTTGAGATTGGATGCAGAACTAACGCTTTGGAGGAAATTGCTTGTCAATCCCAGTGAGACACGTCTCACTGGCATGGTTTGACAGCTGCTTGCTTGTGTTCTCTACAGATGAGAAATATTCATGTTCTCTTGTTGAATCTCTGCTTCTGTTCTCTTAACACCGTTTCCTAAAAATGTGTAACACCTCTTTGAAACAGTAGACCTGCAGAAATGGGGAGAGCACTGTGGAGGGACAAGTAGTTTAAAAACCCCTGGTTTTCTGCTGCATTCCTGTGTAATGGGTTATCCTAATGTGACTTTCTGGCGTCTGGAAGTGTTGTGAAATAGGCTCTGACTGTTTGGCAGCTGGAGATGGAATCCCATGTCTTACAGGCAGGGGCTGTTACCTCCGAGTGTGGGACACTGCCCAGCCACAGAGCAGTGGCTGTGGTGTCTGTGTCATTCATCCTGCTTTTCTTGTCCTGCCCTCGTGGCGTTAGTGATTTCTCAGGGGATGATAGATTTTGGATGTGTGGTAACAACATAGGTCAAAGGTCCATGTTTTTAGGCTACCTTGAAGAACCCTCTGGCCGAAATCTGGATGGAAAGCTATTTGGAAGCAGCTTTGGCCCTGATTTCTTTATTCCAACCACTGGAGCTCTACCTCCTTTTCACAAAGGCAGGAGGCAGCAGGTTTGTTCTGAAGCACTCACTGAGACTGTCACTGTCACAGCAGACCTTCCGGTCCAGGCACAGCTCTGCTCTTTGTCATCCTCTTCAGTAGAACCCTTGCATCTTTCAAAAGATACTTTTGGAGCAGGAGAGAGGAAAGCATTTCCTTCATTTTCTTGAATGAACAAAATGTCCAGGTTGTGCCTGCGTAAAGGATTAATCCTTGCACCTCTTCCCTCCATCCCCTGGCACAGAAAGCTGTCTCTGAAGACACTTGTAGGGACTTGGCCACAATTGCTCCCACAGTTGGGCATCATTCTTTGGTGGAGGTAGAAGGTGCTTGTATGGAAAACCTTGTTGAGATCTTGTTTCCTTGGAGTAACTTTGCTAAAGACACCTTTACTCAGTCATCCTCTTAAGGACTTGCCTCACAGGGCTGTTGTAGGTCAGGAGCTGAGCAGAAGAAAGTCCAAAGCCATCTCATACTGAGCTGCTTGGCCCTCTTCATGTCCAAGGTTTCATCTGAAATTCCTGTGCAGGCATCTGATCCAGAATCTGACATGTTTGGACTTTCTTTTTCTAACCATTGACACTTTGGTGTATTTAAGGAAGGGCACACTGGGGTTTGTCTCCAGTGGAGGTTTTGGGTAATGTGGCAGGACTGTTACTGCAGTGTGAAGGCCCCAGTGGATCAGTGATGAAGGGAAGCCTCAAGCAGCCATGATCTCCTCCTTGCTGCCCTCTTTTCCCCCAGCTGAGCAGTGAAACTTCAGCACTGTCCCCAGTCTCACTTCATTTAGAGCCTGTTACTCTCCATATCTGGTCTGTAGGTGGTGCTGCACAGGCATTCCTAGAGTATCAATCTCTCTTGCATCTTTTTTCTAGCTTAGGAAAGTTAGAGGTTGCTAAGAAGCTTTCCGAAAGCAAAGGTGTTTTCCAAAAGAAAACTTCAGGACTCTGGTTATATGCCCTAGATGTGACCAAATGCAGTGTGTAGCTTTTGCTATCAGTAGTTTCTCCAGGACATCATGAAACCCAGTGAACATAGAACCTTCTACACCTTCTCTAGTGTGACAGTCACAGGTACTTACTCATTTTCTCTCAATGCCAGTGCAATACACATAAGAAAATCATTTCCAGCACATCAGTGATGAAGCTTGCCTTGTCTGTAAGAATCAGAACCAGTCTGGAGGAAAATGCTGTGGAGGGGCAACAGAGAATGATTGCTGGGGAAATTATCTCAAAAATGAAAATAGGTGACTTGTCCCCAGAGGACTTCATGTATAACTAAGTTTCCCTCCTCCTCCTTTATTCTCTTCAGGAATCCAGAACCCCATTTTCCACATGGGTGTGTATTGATCACCTGTGACCCGCTTCTTTTTATACTGCTCTGCTTTTGTGTCACTTCTGAAGCACCTAGACAAATAACCCAAGCCATGTGTGGTCTGTCCAGACTCTGCATAACTGCTGTAAAGCAGGGCAGGTTGACAAGGGTGGCTTTGAGAGACCAGCTCCCAGCTAGGGGCGTCTCTTGAGCAGGCAGTGAGGGCAGATGTGTGGTGAGTGTTTATTTGCCCCTTAATACCCACCGCTACGGAACAGACAGCACCTGGCCTCAAGAAACCTACAGTGAGCAATTTCAGCTCTGCTAGCAGAACTCGTGTTTCCCTGGAGACAGCTGAAGGTTGTCCAGAAGTCCATGGACCATGTTTGAGCTTTTAAATTAGTGAGTGTAGTCTAAACATTAATATTTCCTGTTCATTAGACCCTCAGAAGTGTCTCAATTTAGATTTCGCATTGCGTGTCTAATGTAGCAAGAATTAGATTTTATTGGCTGCAGTAAAACAACGGTTGTTTCCACTTCTGGTGGAAGGTAACTGTGTCTGTAATTAAGGTTTCATCTCCCCTTGCTGTGCAAGACAGCAGCTCATAATTGTAGAAACAGGATCCTGAAGCATTTTTAGCTTTAACATAAAACAGCACGCACAAGCTGTGTCAGCTTGCGGTTGCTTCTTGAGCAGCAGTTGCTTTGGAAATCTGAATTTGACTGCTGTCCTGGTCACTGAAGTGTGCAGTAGGTATCTTTGGTGGTCTCTGAAAGTGGGTGATTGACCAGGAAAGCAAGGGGCTGCTTCATTTAAATGGCCCGAGTAACTTGGAAGTAAAGGACTTGATGGAAATATTTAGAGGGGGGGTTTCCCTTTCTTTTGCTCACTGTGTCTTTGCTCTTCATGTCAAACAAAACCAAACCAAATTAGTGAATTCTCTTTTGAGCATTGGATGTTAAGATGATGAACTGTGCTGTGTGCAGTTGGAACAGATGAGCAGCTCCAACTTGAGGCTGTTTGCTTTTTGCATGAACAGAATTGCACGATTACAGCGGCTTCCAAAAGAGGCTCGCATGAAGCCTGAATTGCCTTTTGACTAAAAAGAACTGTTAAAAGAGGAAGGAGGATTGCTTAAAACTTCCTAATAGATGAGGAAATTCTCTTTTTCTTTTAAATAGATGGAGTCTGCACGCAAAGCATGGGAGAATTCCCCAAACATGGGGGAGAAGAGTTCACCAGTGACCTCAGCAGCATCTCCCATTGCTGGTGGCAGCAGCAGCAGCAGCAGCAATGCTGGGCCAAGCAGTGGCACTTACAGCTCTTTCTCAAGTGCATCAATGCCTCCTATTCCTGTGGCCTCAGTTACCCCCACAACGTCCCTCTCAGGTACTACATGTCACAGCTGCAGTGTCCCGTTGTGGTGTTCCTTACTTACGGTTTTTTTGAGGGATTGGATTCCCTTTGGAACTGTTTAGTGCAAAACTAACAACAGGTTTGTACTAAAAATGGGGTGTCAGATCTGAACTGCAACTTCCCAGACAACCTGTTAACTGACTTTACCTGTTTCACTTCAGTCAGCTGAGCATAATACTAAAATGTCTGTCTGCCTAAGCTACTTATGTGGACTTGAAAGAGGAGGTAAACTTCTCTTGTCTACCTTACTGGTTTCATTTTGTTCAGCCAAATGGAGGCAAGCATGTAGATTTTGTGGCAGAGGATAATTCTAATGTCCAGCTAATTACAGTCTCACTTCCATTTGTGCTCTTGCTTTTTAAGTTAAAGCTTCAAGAACTCATACCAAAACCGATTTGCTAAAGGCAGAGCAAATGTCCAGCTGCCCTTCACAACCAGTGCTGGTTGCTACCTTGGTTCTTGGCAGAAAACAGCAGATGTTGTATCTGGTTAAGTCTTCATGCCTTGGAACAATAAAATATATCTCCATGAGAGGCACAGTCACTGTGGGCTGCAGTGTTTTGTTGTACAGCTGACCAAGCTGCCCCCTTCAGTACTTGTGTGTGCTCCTGTGCCTGAGAAGGGAGGTGTATCAGGGTTGCAGCACTTCCCACAGGGAACTCAACAGAATTGGCTCCATGTTTTTCTTGTGTTGGTGGAAACAGCTGCATTAGGTTTCAGTGTTCTATACCCGTTGTGGCTGTGCTTACAGAGCTGTCCAAAAACGTTGACCTCTGAATGATGAGGCTTTGAAATGTGTTTGATTGATGCATCCCTTGCTTCTCTTCTCCTAGGAGCTGGAACATACACAACCTCCTCACTGAGTACGAAGACTGCGAGCACCTCAGACCCTCCTAATATCTGCAAAGTCAAACCCCAGCAGCTGCAGACAAGCAGCCTGGCTTCTGCCAGCCACTTCTCCCAGCTGAGCTGCATGCCATCCCTCATTGCCCAGCAGCAGCAAAGTCCCCAGGTCTATGTGTCTCAGTCTGCAGCAGGTAATGCTGTTCGTGGTTGAGAAGCCACACATCTGCTTTTTAAAAAAAAATTTGAAGCTGGAGAGTTGAATTTGGTTCTGGTTTTCCTCTGCATTAAAGACAGAATGATAAAGGGTGTTCTGTACTCTGAGACTCACTAATGCCTTCTCTAAACCTGCAATGCTTTATCAGGAAGTACAAAGGTAGTGCTTTGTTAGTTTGTTGAAGAAAGTAAGTTTGAGTGTCTTAATGTACCATTTTTCTGTTGTAGAATTGTAAATTGCTATTTAAGACTAGGATTGATATGGTTTTAATTTCTTTCTTAAAATGCTATAGTTAGTTGAGAGTTGTGACATGTTTTCTTTAAGGAAAATCCTACATCTAGTTAACAATCTAGTTAAATTACATGACAAGTTCTTACCCTTCCTTCACCCAAATGCCTTTTTGGCCAGAATCTGTTGGTCGTCCCTCCAAAATCGTGTGGGATTAATGATACCTGTGCAAGACTGATAGATTCCTGGGGTGAATTGGAAAAGATACCAAAGCTTTTGAGGCACCCACTCTCCAGTGCTGCTCCGTCTCCCAGGCTCTCTGGTAGCTGTTACAGTGGGCAGGACTGACAGTAGCTGCCTCTGTAACTCTTGATGAAAACCTTTCTGGCAGGGAGGTGTTGGGAACCAGATACTAATTGTATTTCTCTTGCTGACGTACTGCAGCTCAAATCCCAGCGTTTTATATGGATACGAGTCATCTGTTCAACACCCAGCACGCACGTTTGGCACCACCTTCTCTGGCCCAACAGCAAGGCTTTCAGCCAGGCCTTTCTCAGGTACTGGGGGATTCCTCATGCTCTTTTTTACCCTCCCTAGCCATATTGCCTTTAAAGTTCTACTAATGATCTGATGGGGGAAGAGGAGAGTGAGACTAAAGAGTGCAAAAAGTGAGGTGCTGCCTTCCCTTGCTGTTTGTTCTGGTGTATGCAGGCAGTGTTTGGTTTTGATTGTTTGCCCTGAAAGTTGAGAGAATGAGCTTCCACTCACAAATATGGGAAAGTTCATATTCCTGGGAGGTGTTTCTGTGGCCATGTTGAGTGCAGGCCTACTGAAATTATGTGCAACCTCAGGCAGTTGTTTTATGTGCAGATCTGAATAGTTCACTCAGTTTCTACTGGTTGGTTGTGAGGAAAAGCATAAAATTCAACTAGAAAGTAATTTCCATGGGGGCAGCAATACCAGTTCTGCATGCTGCCTTGGGATTTGACATTCTTGCTTTACTTTTCATAATGCTACACAAGTCCTGGCACATGTTCAGCTGTAGCTTGTCTAACTTAATTTTAATGTTTTCTCTTTTATGCAGCCTGCTTCAGTTCAGCAGATCCCCATCCCCATCTACGCACCCCTGCAAGGACAGCATCAAGCTCAGCTGAGCTTAGGAGCAGCACCAGCTGTTTCACAAGCCCAAGAGCTGTTCAATTCCTCCTTACAACCTTACAGGTAGGTAGCATATGCAAATTTCTTTGGCGTTTTAGTGTCAGAATCATTGAAATTGGTTCTCTGCAGACTTGTGTCTGCAGATCGTCTGCCTTGTGCAGATGTAGCTGTGAAACCATGGATTAAAAAACGATGCATGATAGTTGTATCTTCAGGAACCCAGGCTAAAGAGCTGAAAGCATCAGTCTGTCATACTAAGAGAACAGAAAATGTCTGTCCCTTCAGTTCAGCAATTTGTTTTTCCTTGTCAGACCAGCACTGGAGTCTTGAAACACTTTGAAATTCCAGTTTGAACTCGTAGGTGGTAAAAACCTCATTGCAGATGTGTGAGGGGCTGCATGGTATGTTCTAGAATGTTTTCTGGTTGCTGCAAAAGGTGACAGTAAGAGCAGTATCTCTCCAGTGGCACTGATAGCCAGGCAGACTTCCACTGGAAACCTTTCACGGCTTCCCTGCACTTCCCATCTAAACTGCTTCACAGCAGTATAATTCTGACAAATGTTGTTAGTTCCACTTTGAGAAAGCTGCTTTGGAGGTTTAATTAGAGGGTTTGGCATGGGCTGTAGTTAAACCTGCTTGTTGCAATGTAGAAGGCTGAGGCCACAGAAGGTTTAATTAACCACATTTGTATCCTGACTTTGGTGCTTGGCTGACTTTGTGGGACCAAGTATTGCTTGTCCTGCTACAGCTGACAAAAGCTGTTGCAAACAGTTGGCTAATTGCAGAAACACAATCAGACTGGCATGTGGTCCAGATTAGATAGATCTGATCACACACAAACGTGGCATTAATGGATTTCTAGCAGTGTGGGTGCTTTTCCCACATAGAAACTGCAGAGAAGGATGAGCTTGGAGATGGTCACTGGTTCAAAAAATGACAACCAGAAGTTAAAAGTGAGCTAAAAAAAACTTGTGAAAAAACCTTTGGCTCCATTGAAACCAGTCCTCTGCATCCAATCTGGAAGAGTTTTTCCAATGCTCAGAAAATGGCTGTTAGAGTGTTTTGCAGTGAAGGAAGAGTGCAGAACAAAGCTCACCCAGGAGCGAGCACAAGCAAACCCCACCACACCAGCAATTGAACACATAGCCAGCACCAAGGAAAGTAAAAGGTGTTTTCGCATCAAAAACACTCTCCTCTGAGCTCAAAAGCTTTGAGAGGAGCATTTATTTAAAATCTCCTGGTTCTGCAGTCTGAATGTGGCTACTGACCAAGTTCCTAATGGGAATGTTCAGATAAATACTTCTGATGGACTAAACCTGTCTGTGGTGCTGTGCTGTACTGCTTCAGTCTTCTTTAAACAAACTGCAACTTCCCCATGCTGCTGACAAAGGAATTGAGTATCAGTTTAAAATTAAAGGCTGTGAGGTCTTTTGAAGAACATTCATTTGGAAGCTACCATGGTCTGCATCCAGTGATTTAAGCTGTATTGGAAGTTGGAGTGTGGGGCTCTGTGGAGTCAAGAGAACAAAGCAGTTCACTTCATGACTAAGTGGGGCTACTCACACGTGCTTCCCATCCTACCTTGTAGCACAGGAACTGAGAACTGGCAGCTTTCCTATGTTACAGTCAGGTTATCCAAGAATTATTGCAGCATGAACATCTAAATAGCTAATTGTGATTTACAGTTTTAGTAAGAAGCCTCATTGTTTTTTCCTGTGGCCTTTAGTAGCAGCTGTTATTTTGTTGTGTGCAGAGTAAATTGAAAAAAAAATGTACCTTTCTCAGGTGAAGGTGTGTTCAATAGAGCTAAGCATCCTAATTCTGCTTAAGCAGTATAGGCTGGTGGCTCATTTTGTTGAGTTCTGTCAGAATTTTTCTGAAAGACCCTTGAATCTCTTGCAGATCCCAGCAAGCTTTTATGCAGAGTGGTTTGTCTCAGCCATCACCAGTGGTTCTGTCTGGCACAGCCTTACACAACTTCCCAGCGGTGCAGCACCAGGAGCTGGCTAAGGCACAGTCCAGCCTGGCATTCCAGCAGACTTCCAATACTCAGCCTATTCCTATCCTGTACGAGCATCAGCTCGGGCAGGCTTCAGGGCTGGGAGGCTCTCAGCTGATTGATACCCACATCCTGCAGGTAGGAAATGCTCCACAGCCAGCCTTCTGCAGTGGGCTGATAAGGGACACCAAATCTTGCTCAGCTTGGGTGGCAGAAAACATAAGACACTTGGAGGAGAATGTTCTTTTAATTCATTAAATGTACATTAGCATAATCTCTGAATTGAGGCTTGTTCCCCAAATTACAGGGTTCCTTGTGCTTCTGTCATTAATTAGAGCTTCAGGTTTAATTTCTCTTATTGGTGATGAATGATGCTCTACCACCTGCAAAATGAGAGCTTTACCACAAAGTAAAACCTTCACATTTGTCAGCTTCTCATGCTGGGGTTTCTCCTGCTCTGGCTGATGCACCACAGAACTGCTCTCCTAAATGTTCCTAATGGGATTGTGTCTCTTGCTCTCCCTAGGCCAGAGCCACGCTCACTCAGGCTTCAAATCTCTACTCTGGGCAAGTTCAGCAGCCTGGCCAGAGCAATTTCTACAACACTGCACAGTCTCCCAGTGCTCTCCAGCAGGTAAACTATGGCATGGTAAATTTCCTGCATTGTATTCTTCCTAAAAGCATGTGGTGGTTGGTGCTGGCTGTGGGGTGGGAATAGAGGGGAAGGCTGAGACAACCTTTAATTCTTCCAAAATAAAAATGGAATATTAATTGTGAAGGAGGGCTGCAGCAGCAGCACTGCACAAACTGAATGGCTCAGAAGTTGGATGACCTGCAGTTCATGTTGATCATTTGTCCCTGGCATCCTTCTCTTGAATAGTTCATTTTTCAGTGATGGGCAGATATTTAATTGGCACAGTGCTGTTGCTAATTGATTGAGGCACGCGATGCCTTTATGGAAGCAGGTATCAGGAGTGGTGGAGAGAGTGAGGGGCAAACTCCAGGTGTTTAGTGCAGCCTAGTTGTTCATATCAGTTCTCACTGAGCTGGAACCCAGGAGTGCTCACAGAAAATAACTGAGAAGTCAGCAAATAGGTGACTGTGCAGGACAGCCAGGTCAGTAAAATAACTCCACTGATTTGAAGGTTTTGTCATTCTTTTGTGAAAGAACTGCTAAATTGCTCTGTGCAAACATTCTGTCATATTTACAGGATACTGTCTAGTGGTTTCCATCTTCTGGTTTGGGTGATTTTTTATTGGAAAAAAATCCAGAAAAAAGCTTGTGGTGGATTGATTTATTATAATAGCCTACCTCATATGCAAGAAAAGTTGCTAAGACAGAAAACCAGAAGAGTTGTAGAAGATTGGATGTTGTCTGTTGGAAATCTAGCACAGTTTGAAGGACCTTTTAGAAGAATTGGTGCTTCCAATGTGTTCAGTTCTGGCTGTCTCTCTAATTCTAATCTGTTATCCTTCAGAGCAGAATCCTTAGTAAGCCTTTCACGTTTGGGAGTCTTGGATCATTCTCATCACACTCAGAATATAATTTTGCAGGTAGTGGATTGTCAAACCAAGACATTCAGTAACTCCTCCAGTCAGGTCACTGCTGTGGTATATACATGTTTATCCCTACCACTCTGCTGTTTTCAGCCCACAGCACTCATGGTAAACACGAGCAGGGGACAGGCTGTGCATTTTTGGCATTGTTTTTAAGCTCAAACTGCTGACTGTTAGAACTCCTGGAAAGTAAAATCTGATTTTCATCCCAGTGTTCTTTGATGACTGTAGAGTTACTCGAGGTAAACAAATAAGCCAGTCCTGTCCTGTACCCCCACCCCCAAACTGGTTATTTTGTTCTGCTTTTGTTCTCTGAGTTGAATTAAATTTCCCTGTCACACAGTGAAATCGTGTTGAATGATGTTGGAGGCAGGAGATCTCATGCACCTTTGTCTCTGGAAAGCAAAGACCCAAATGCCATTAGAACTGATTATAAAGCCAGACTGAGCAATAAATTCACTTATTTGCTTGCAGCTCTGTGGTTAAGTAAATGAACTCATTAAGCCGTTTGCCTGGGCTAAAGCTGAAATAGAGCTAGTAATGAAAGTGACATAATGGCCTTTGTGTCTGTTACTGGTGATTCTGTGCTCTCTCTCCAGGTGACAGTACCTTTGCCAGGATCACAGATTTCTCTGCCCAACTTTGGATCCACAGCACAGCCACTGATTGCCCTGCCCCAGTCCTTACAGCCACCACTACAGCACACCCCACCACAAGCTCAGGCTCAGAACCTGAGCAGACCTGCCCAAGTGACCCAGCCTTTCAGAGGATTGATCCCAGCAGGAACTCAGCACAGCATGATTGCTGCCACTGGGAAGGTAACAACATTTCACAGCTCCAGGAAGGAAATGGATGTGAAGCACAGCTGTTTGCTGGTTTATATAACCAGTGCAGCACCTCACGTTGACTTCTTGCATCTTAAAAATCTGCCTCAGCTTTAAAAGATAAGAAAGGCAGTCAGGGTTAATGCCCTAATGACTGGGTCTGTGTATTTAGCTGAGGTTTTGTAGCTGACTTGGTGCTGGTCCATTTGCATTGCAGGAATACCTGGTTTGATAGTGGCATCGTGGACCAGTAGGGGATTGCATGTAGAAGCCACGTGGAAAACAGTACTGAGCTGTTGTTAGAGCAGCAGGGGAGCAACACGGCCCTCTTAGGGCTGGTGGCAGATTCTGGGCCTGCTTGAGTTTGTTGCTTTGCTTCTGGACTCAAACCAGAGCAAGTGTTTGGGTTCAAGGGTTTCCAGTACAACGAGGGGAGTTCAGGGGCTTCAGTGGACTCTGTATCAGCCATGACCTTAAGCCAGAATTAAACTCTACAATTATTGCTGGGGGTCTGCCTTTCTGAATAACAGAGCATGGTGCATATTAAGACAGTAGCATTGTACACAAGCCTGATCTTTGTGTAATGAAAAAAGAAAAGGCTGGTCTTGCAGCTCAGGAAAACTGAATGAAGGTCCAGTAAGGAAATAACACTAGAACAGCACAAGAAAGTTGAATATCATGGGGGCAGTTCTCTCCTCTCCTTTATGTGAAGCTGCTGAGGTAATTGCTAATGAGGGGATGTGTGGAGCTGGCTTCCAATCACAAGGTCTCTTGTCTTAGATGGAATCCCAGCTTTACAGGCACCGGGGAATTTCGGATAGTGTGCAGCACTCGGGAGTTGCAGTCCGCTTCCAGGTGAGCAGTGGGTGACACCCTGGACATGGACACAGCTCAGCTGACTGGCAGGGACAGCAAGGTCCTCCCACCTCAGGGGCTGGTCGACCTCTGCACCTGAAATCCCTGCAGTTTCTGGCCTAGATTTTAGGGTGCTTTTGAATGTAAAATAACCCCACAGTCCTGGTGATTTACAGCTGCGATAAGAAAAATCTCAGGTGTTAATTCCACATCTTGGACAGTAATGGCAACCAGAATTTCAGACCACCTAGATGAAGTTTACAGCTCCTCACCCCCAGAGTGTGTATGCTGGTTTTTGCACCGTGCACTTTTCCAGCTCCATGGGATCTGGCCAAATCTTTCCAGCTTTGCAGTTGTTAGGAGCCCATTTTGCAAGCAGCAGCATGTTTCTTGCTGCAGTTGTCGCTGGAGAATGATCGTTCGTTTCAGCAAAAAATGAGGGAAGAGCTGCAGTGGGATGCTGGCCTTAGATGACTTTCCTGCCCTGCTCTAAGATTCCCGTCATGTTGCTGCTAAAGAAAGCCAATTTAAAACAGCCTCTCGTTTTTCAGTGATTTATTGTTGCTGTTGTGCTTCATGGCCATGTGTGGAAATAGGCTGTTCCAAAGACTAATTTATACTGTTGAGTGTATCTGCAAAATAGCATTCGAGGGCCATTGCTCCAGCCTGGAGATTGTTTTGCATGAATGACAGCTCCATTTTTGCTGTGCTTTGGGTTTGTTTATTTTTATAGACCCAGACTATTTGGTGGTATTCTTCTTTCCTGTAGTACCTGAAATGGGAGTCTTGGATAAGGAGATCTCTACACCAAAACATTTTTTTTTATTTTTTTTTAGGGCCAAATAGATGAAATGACTCTCAAATCCCCTGTCATTATGCAGGAGGAGCAAGTTAGAAAGCCAATACCATTGCTGCAAGTGCCAGATAGGGCAGGAAAATTATACACAGAGGTGCTTGTGGTGCTGGGCCTGTCCTAATTATAAGAGGCTGTTCTGCAGTCAGGCTTTCATCTCCATTTAAGTGACCTCTTTTCATTGAGGTAAGCTAACAGCTGCTTAGCAAATGTAATTTTTTTAATTAGAATTAACATGTCAATTGCTGTGTTTTTCAGATATCAGAAATGGACCTGAAGGCCTTTGGAGGTGGCATTGATGTTAAACCTGGAACACCACCAGTTTCTGGCAGGAGTACTACCCCAACCTCCAGTCCCTTCCGGTAAATCTCCCTTAAGCTCAAAATTCCTTAAAACCAGAGCTAGAAAATGTACCTAGTCATGCATGAGCAGCCCTTTCTGGAAGGTATGAGGTGAGGGGCCACTGATACATGACACAGTGCTTAATCTGAGCTCATGAGCAGCATTCCAGTCAGTCATCACCTCTGCTGTAGTTAAACAGGAGGAAATAGCTCCGAAATAAAAGGTGAAAAATACTTCTTTGGGTAAATGAAACTAAAGTAGGAGTGTCAGGGAAGATGTAGTTTGGGATAAAACTGTAAGACAGTTTGTCTGAATTGTGGTGTTCAAAGTAAAAAAACACTTAAAGGCTTAGCAATTGTGGCAACAGTTCTGTTAGAGGAGTAAGTGTTGTTGCAAAGGGTCTGTAAGCTGCTCACAAGTGATATTAGTAAACAAAACGGTTTATTTTAAGGTTACAAAATACTGTCCTTTAAGGTTACAAAATACTGGTGTGTGGTGCTTGGCTGGTGTCCCTGCCACTGGTGCCCCTCTGCTCATTTTGCCAGGAGTGCATCACCCACACCCTCTGCACAAGAGCTCTCTGCAAGGCAGGCTCTGTTTCCTAAAGAAGGCTGTTCACTCTTTCTTCTTTTTCTAGTCACTGTTTTCTCTTTGGGGGCTGCTTGCTGCCTTTCCTCCAGATAATCAGTCAAGCTTCATGTAACTGGTGGTGATTCAACACCTTGGAAGTTTTAGTGGAGGGTCACGTTCTTAGCCAAACAAAACAGGGAGAGCATTTTCTGTGAATTCTTGGAATCTGTTTGAGTGCCTTTCGAATCATTTGACAGCAGGTCAGAGTAGAAGCAGCTGCATGTTCACTGCCTGTTGTGACAAGCTCTGAACTTGCCACGATAGAGCAAAGAGTGACTGCAAAGGGGCAGGACTGAACATGAGACAGCAGGGATGGAAACTACATCTAACATCAGAAACATCACAAATCTAACATCAGTGTTTGTGTCATGAGTACTTGGGAGAAAGGGCTCTTTCATACATTCAGAGCCCAGATATTTCTGATTATGCTTTCTCTTTGCATTCTGAAGTTCTGAGGTTTTTTGCAGGTAGAAGTTTCCATATAAAAAAAGTTTCACACCAGCTTTTCCAGGAGATTCATTCTTCCCCCCCTCCAGTGCTGAATTTCTAGTTAAGTTGTAACTGAGGGCAGAAGCATCCTCTGAATGAAAGCAGTTGATTTTAACTGGAGTTCTTTCCTTTAGGGCCAGTTCTACAAGTCCTAACAATCAGTCCAATAAAATGAACAGCATTGTCTACCAGAAGCAGTTCCAGTCAGCAGCTGCAGCTGTGAGAATGACACAGCCCTTTCCTGCACAGTTTGCACCACAGGTAGGTGACGGGTGGCTTCCTGCAAACAGATTTGTTCCTCCATATGACCTGGTGGCTCTGACTCAACCGTGTCTCCTCAGGCTTTTATCATGGGGAGATACAAAATGGAATCCTTAAAATGAAATGACGTAAGAAACCAGATTTCAAGATCAAAGCAAAAAAATCACCTCTCTGATCTTGCTTACAAGTAGTGCTGATTTTGTGGTGTTGAATTGTGAGTTCTGTGCACACTGAGGTATTCAGTACAGGTAGTGGACGATGTGGAACAGGCCGTGCTGTGGCTTCCCCAGGCAGCTGTAATGCCCCTCGTCCTGCAGGACAGCTCATCAGCGTGGGGAAGGGCAGAAGCTTCGTGTCTCAGAAGGGTCCCAGTGCGTGTCTTACGCGTGTAAAGGCAAAGCAGATTGGCAGCTCTGGAGTACTGAAGGAGCAGTTCAGGTTGGAAAGGATCTCTGAGGTCACACAGTCCCTACAAGGTAGGGCTGATGGCAGAGGGATTGATTTGCTTTGGCATTCCAGGGAGCACAGCTTACAAGGGTGGTGCATCTCTGTTGCAGGTGACTGGAGCCAGGCTGCTAGGGAAATGTAGCCTCTCTAAAAGTGTATTTCAGACAGAAAGGGTATTTCTGTCTTCCTTTTAACATTTGGAGTGTTTGACTGCAGGACTTGAGATTTGATTTCAGGATTGTCACTGGCAGAAACTGCCTCACCTTCCTGGGGCTGCCTTTCACCAGTGGCTGCTCCACTGCCCTGTGAGGGTCTTTCCCTGCTCACAAGCGGGGTTGAAGTCACGGGTGCTGCTTCCAGGCACAGCAGCACTGCAGGGCTCTTTTGCTCTCGCAGTTCAAGCCTGTTCTCTTGACATTCATTTCATAGCAGAGTAGCAGCTTTTTCCCCTTTAAGATAATGCCAACATGCAGTGGAGTTGGCAATTTTCTAATTGAGAACTGTCTCTCTTTGTTGTTTTTCCCCCACTTAGATCCTCTCTCAGCCTAACCTGCTCCCTCCATTGGTAAGAGCCCCATTTACTAACACCTTCCCAGCGCCTGTTCAGAGGCTGCCGGCAGTTCTGCATAGTCAGATGCCGTCTCAGATGACCACAGGCCTTATGAGCCACCCTCAGTTACCACGTGTGGCCAGAGGTCCTTGTGGATCAGTACCTGGAGCCAGAGGCACTCAGGCCCAGGCTGCGCTGAAGGCTGAACGAGACGTGAAGGTCAGTATGTGCACAGCAGGGCTGTTACCAGCAGGTCAGTCTGACAGCTCCCAGGTCATGGCTTCAGAGAGTGCCTCTGCACCCCGAGCCAGCAGCCAGGCTCTTGACAGCTGAACACAGACCTTCTCTAAGCCCTGGTGTTCTTTAATAAGAATCTTACACTGAAATATTTATAGGGAGCGTCCCGTCTCAGGTGGTCTTGCGGTCAGCGGCTGTGGAGCTGCCACTGCTGTCCAAGGCAAAGTGAGGAGCCTGGTGATCTTGGAACGAGCAGTGAAGCTGCACACCTGGCTGTTAGCTGCCCTTTCAGCCCCAGCTCCTCCTGTTCCAGCCTCACTCCTTGGGGACTCTGGAGAGTCCTTTCCCCATGGTTTGAAGTGCCTGTGGTGAATTCTCTGTGTTAGAATGCAGTACGTGCAGTACATGGTGCACTCCACAGAAGAGGGGGCTGCATTTCAGTAGCAGGTGATGACAGTCACCCTGACTTGTTACAGCACTTTGGGACCCTTCAGTTTGAGGCAAATTCTTCTTCAAGGCAAGACTGCAGTGTGGGACGTGTGTGTAGGGACAGTGCTGGACACTGAGCCTGTTTGCTCCAGAGTAGATGGTGCTTAGGGGCTCCTTCATCTGCTGCCATTCCTGTGGCACTGAGGTGTCAGAGCAGGAGAGGGTTGTTCTGGTTGTACATAGCTGGAAGAGGACTGACCCCTTCAACTCTACCACCAATTTTATGCAGCCTGTAGATGGTTACCAGGTGATGCTTAACACATTGTCCTGAGTGTGCAGTGTGGATTGGATGTAGGCAGTCAGAGCAAATACTAACACAGTTCAAACACTCCTGAGAGCAGTGGGAGTTACTCTGTCATGCTTGGTTACTGGTGATGGAGTCATCCAGCCCTAACCTCAGGGGATGGCTGGAATCTGGGCAAAAGGTTTCAGGTGTCCATCTGGCTCCAGTAAAATCAGGCTGCTGCTGCAGTCCTGCACTCCAGAGTTCACAGGTTTGTTTTCTGTTCTGTTGCTGCTTGAGTTACTTGGAGCAACTCCACAGTGTGAGAGCCAAGGCCTCTTGTTCCAGACTTCTGCTGTTTTGTCTCCCTGTTGTTGTGTGTGTGTCTCCCAGCCCCATTTTTTGTTAAAAAGCAGAACATATTCAGGGAGGCACATGGAGGCTTAGTGCCTGTGTTGTAGTTGGGGTTCCTTGTGTTAAGATACTCCTTTTTAATTGAAAATAAAAAGGTGTTTGACTGCACTGGGCTTTATTGTTCAGCTTCTGAATGATCGAGCTATTAATGGAGTCTCTGCAGTGTGGGCAGGAAAGCCAAGTGCTTGCTCTGAAGCGTCTGATCTGCACAGTCTCAATGCTGTAACTGGAAGGTGTCACAGAGGGAATTCCACAGGTGCAGCTCAGGGTTGCTGGTAGGATTCAGAGGAGGGAAGGAAGGCAGGCAGGCGTTTGTGCTGCCTGGGATGAGAGCTGCTTGGAGCAGGAAGCAGATCAGGCCTCAGTTGACACACAGCCCAGTTCTGAGCCAGGTTCATTTGCATCCCAGCTGCAGGCTCAGTCTGTGCCCAGAGCCACAGGAGCAAACGGTGCTCAGACTGCTGTGGGAGAGGCCCTGTGCTCCGGAGGGGCAGCAGCAGCAGGGAGAGCTGGAGGGACCCTCGGGGCCCAAGGCAGGGTCCTGCAGGCACAGCTGCCTCTGCTTGTGTCTGACCTGTGCTTGGGGAAGCTGCAGCCTGAGGTGCTCTCAGCTGTGTTGGTCCCTGTACAGCTCCGCAGTGGTAGTGGTGCACAGAGAGGTTAGGTAGCACTTCACACTGTTGTCCCTGATCCTCTTTTTAGGGGAAGTATTAGGGAGAGGAAGGGAAGCCTAGGCATGGTGTTAAACTACTGCTGAGGAGCCAGGCACCCAGACACAGTGACATCAGGGAAGCAGCAGGATGTACACTGCCTTTCTGGGACAGTCTGGCCGCTTGCAGAGCGGTCAGTCCTTCCCCTTTCAGGTGGGAAATACTTGTGCAGTCACTCCACTTCCAATGCCCTCTCTTCAGTAAACGTATTGTCTCCCTCTCTTAAGGCAAAGCAAAGAGCAGAGGTCCTTCAGTCCACCCAGAGATTCTTTTCTGAGCAGCAGCAGCAGCAGCAGAACAAACCCATAGGAGGCAAAGCCCCAAAAGCGGAGGAGAACGGGAGCAAACCCAGCGAGGCAATTGCCGACTCTGCAGGAGTCTGCCAGGACAAAGCCGAGGAGAAGCCCAGCCCTGCCCCTGCTGCCACACCGAAGCCTGTCAGAACTGGACCAATCAAACCTCAGGCAATCAAAACCGAGGAAACAAAATCTTAGAGGCTGTGTTCCCGTGGAGGGGGGACAGGGAGGGTGGGCGAGGTGTCAGCAGCGTCAATTGGTGGCCCGAAGGATGGAGAGCAGCCTGCTCTCCCTGCCGGGCTCTGAGCAGCCTCAGGGGGCACGGAAGGCAGCAGCAGTGGTGGTGGCAGCTGCTGTGTCCAGCTGACCCCCGGGCTCTCGGGGCTCACAGCTGCTCTCACAGCACGGAGGCTGCTCTGAGGTGTGCCCTGTGTCCCACACGTGTGTGCCCCGTTTGGCTCACACCCGCCTGCTCCCCACAGACACAGCACGGAGGAGCAGCAGCGGTGGGGAGGCAACCCCTAGCTGACACAATGACTTCTCTTATTTTCTTCAGGCTCTGATCTTCAGCTGCTATTTATCTTTTTATAAACCCATGAGTATGAGAACACGCAGATCTGAAGATGGTGCTGGGCCAAGTAACGTGTGTTAAGTTTTTAGTGACTTAAGAAGCTTCTATCTTGTATAAACAGAGGGATCCACATATCTGCCACGTGAGGTTTAACCTAACCCAGAGTAACACTGGCAGTGCTGGATTTCCCTCTGAAGGCAGTGCTTTGCTGGCTGCTGCTGCTTGGATGACAATTTACTGCATTTAGATCACCATATGAAAAAGCTCCTTGGCCACCTGTGTCCTCTCCACCCGCTGCCCCCTCAGTGGCTCTCACCCCTGGAGTTGAAGGTTCGTTGCATCAATAGTCAGATTTGTTCACCCCTGTCCAGCTGTCTTTAGATGATGCGAGTGGTCCCTAAACGGTTTCCATTTTCTGTAACACAGCAACAAGCACTTAAACTGTGCCACGAGAATAAAAGAAACCTTATCAGATTAACGAGAGTTTTATCTCAAAGGTGCATTCTTTATATCAGAGCTGCGTCGCACCACCTCCTCGCCCACAGTGTGCTGGAAAGTAGAATCAAGTCAAATAAATGCCTTTTTAATTGTATCCTCTAGTATTCTAGCTGTAGGACAGTACTGTATGATACTTCTGTGAATGTAAGATATCCTGTACCTGCTTATGATATGTAGTAGTGACTGTGCTATACTGGAGCTGTTTTTAATAATGTTATTCTAGAGGTTTTTTTCCAGACAATGATTGAAAAAGCTAATAAAAAGCACCAGGTACCACATCAGTAGCAGAATTTGCTGGTTTCTTCTGGGATTATTTTCTTTTTTTTTTTACGTTTTTTGGAAGGAAGAGTTGAAAGTCTAATGTGTATAATTTGTTCAAATGACTGCAGAAGCTGGAAAGGCTGTTGCTGCTATTGATGCCTAGTGAATCGCTATTGGTTATCTTTTTATATAAATATATATATAATTTGAATTTTTGGAAACTAGCTGTGATGTCAACTTTGGAAAAAAGTATCCCACTTGTAGTGTGAGTTGGCATTGTACAGAAATTAACAGCCATATTGGTCTAGAAATGTTAAACTTAATTTTTTTTCCATTTGTACAGGGGTAACGCACTGTATGAAATATGTACGGTCTTATTTACATGGGTTTGATTACAGAAACTAATAAAGTATTCTCTAAATAAAGCCCCTGGCTGCTCTCGTGATTGCTGCAGGAGGCCAGCAGAGCTCCCAGGGAAAGGCTCCTGAAGGAAAATGCTCCCAGAAGCTCCTTTGTGGCCGCTGCTCACCCCAGGAGGAGCCTGGCGGGGTTTGTTGGGAATTCTGTGTCCAGCTGGTGGAGCTGAGGGTTGTTCCAGACAGGAGCTGGGATGATGCCGCTTGTCCCATCAGCCAGTGAGTGACACTGATGCCTTCAGTTCCAGCTCTCATGTTTTCCAGATTCTGTACTGCATTAGTGTGTAACTCTGAGCTCCATATAAAGTGTTAGCAAGCTCTCCTCACAGCTCAGTCACACAAAACAATCCTTCTCCAGCCCCAGAACCAAGGACACCGTTGCAGCTTCAGGCTCAAAAAGTGCCAACAGCAGTGAATTGAGGAGAGCAGTCTGGGAGGATGGGACTGCATAACCTGAGGCTGTAACTGGACAATTAACCCCAACATGGAAATGGACCAAAACTTACAAAAGTGTGAAAACTCATGACTCCTGGTCCATCTTGGGTGTAGCCATGGCCGGGCTATCGTACTGCCCAAGGTGTGTCCTTTGAAGGCTTTAAATAAATCCCTACTTTATTCCTTTAACTCTGTCTGGCCTCTGTTCTAGGCAGCCTCTCGAGGCATCAGCGGCACTGGGGAAAGGGCCGAGTTCAGGGGCACTGGCTGAGCCTTTCCTGCCCCTGCCCTGGGCTGTGGGCTCGGCACAGGCACCACACGCTCAGCCACCAGAGGGAACTTGCTTCCCACAAACACCGGGAGCCTTCGGTGTCTTGGTCTCTGAGAAGGAATTCCTGCCTGGGGAGAATTCCTGCTGGCTCTGCACCTCTGAGGAAAGGGAGGATGCAACCAGGAGTGCTGGAGTGGCTTTGCAAGCATCACCGGGAGCTGGGCAGGCTGACCTTCGGGCAGAGGGGCCACTGCCAGCCCTGGCGTGGGCTGGGAAGCAGCAGCTTAGGGCCACCAGAGGAGCTGGAGTCCTTTCCTGCCCAGGCTGGTTCTGTTCAGGATAAAACTGCAGCAATACGGAGTAAATCGAAGGTGCTGGAATCCACAAATGCAGCCAGGGGCAGAAGCAACCTCTGAGCAGGTAACACTCAGGGTAAAACACTTTTTCACAAGGATCTGTTTGAGCACAGCTGCAGTAAATGCTTGGGAAGGAGGGTGGGCATGGGGGACTGAGTGAATGTGGACACTGCTTCCATCTAGAAATGTGCTATAAAAGTATCTGAGTTGTGGTGATGTTCCCCTGCTTTGAGGTTGTCTTGGTTGTCTTCAGCCTGTTTCGTCTCAAAAGAACACCCTAAAAATGGGAAGTCACTCACCAGACTGTTCTATTTTTAAGAAACTGGTGCTGAAAGGATTAATGTTAGATTCTGTAGTAATAAAACCTTTGGGAAGTCAGAGGAATTTCCCACAGTCAGCTGTGGGAATGTACCAGGCTTTGGACTGTGTTGTGCTCGGAGCAGAACAAGGGGAGTATTTCTGCAGGAGTTTAATTAAAAGTAAACGCTTGGGCATTTCGTGCCTCCAAATAACCCGGGTTTGATGTGTGCCTCTCCAAAACCCCAAACCACGCCAGCTGCCTTTGAGGCCAGGTGGAGCTTTCAGTCACTGACCCCGGTTGGTTGAATATTTTTATGACATTCAATCAGATAACTTGCTCCTGGCTATTTACGCTGGAGTAGCTCTTGCTTTTTTTTAATTTGAGTGGGATTTGGCATGTAATCTCTTTTCTAGGACTCTGGTCATCAGAAAGAATTGTGCTGAACCTCCCAGAAATTAGGGAACAATTTTGTTTGGGGAATTCAATTTCTTTTGCCTTAATAATGTTGAGCCTGTGAAAAGGCTGTAACTGCAGGGCAAGAGCCAGAGGGGGGTTAAATGTGACTGGGGCCAGATCCAGCAACCCCCCCTGGGTTCAGGCTGGCTTCTTGCTGGGATGTGGGCAGGGAGGGCTTGTTTTCCCAAAGCCTGTTAAGTAAAGCAGTGTATTCAGCGCTGTTCAGCTCCAGCCCAGCTTTCTGGAAATCCTGTGTGCATTGGCTTGTCCTCCTTTATTTTCTCAGTCAATTAAGAGATGGACTTGCCGGCCTGAAAAGGGCCCGGCGGGAGGGGCGGGGGCTGTCTGCCCTCGGTGTCTGGGCTCACCGAGGTGCTGCTGCTCCCCGGGGCTCCGCACAAACCCAGCCTTTCATCCGGGGCTGGCTCACACCCCCGGGGCGCTGCGGGGTGAAGGGGGACTCCAGCCTCGCCTCCCATCCTGTTTTGGGACAGAAATGCTTTTCTCCCGGCCTCGGTGGCAGGTTTGCCGGGCATTGGTGGCTCTGCCCAGCCCGGGCAGGCCCTGCCCTCAGCCAGCCCGGCCCCAGGGCTGCCCAGCTCTGTGACAGTGACAGGGTGAGATGTGCCTGACACACCTGAGGGGCTGAGCCTCGCTGCAGATCCTGGGGATGTCACTGGCCCTGGCCCCCGTGAGATTCCCAGCCTGGCTCCCGGCCTGCCTGGGAGCAGGAATGGATCTTTCAGCCTCCTCCCTCTTTGTGCTGGGCTCCCACCTGCTGCTCACCCTGCATCTTACATATATCATCTCACTTTTCACAACCATCACGTATTTTTCCAAAAGAAAGCGTGGGGATGATGGATAAACCAAATCCTTCATTGTGCTATGAAAATATACAGTGCTACACTTACAGACAACAGTGCTAGGGTCAGGAGGATAGCAATGAGGTGAAACATGTCACTGAAAATCCCTGCACCTGCAGGTGATCATCACAAGTGTCCCACTGTGTTCTCTGTCCTTTTCTGCTGCTCCAACAGCTGGTGTACTGCTGCCAGAAGCTGCCTTCCAAAATGTGACATTTTCCTGCTCAAGGTTTTACAGCTCCCCCCACCAGCACCTTCAGCCTGTAGGTGCATCAACAGGAGCACCAGCCCACCACACTCCTTGGAAAACAGGCTTGGAAAGACGAGGTGTGAGGCAGCAGTGGTGCTGGGCAATGTTTATTGGGCCAGGACCCTACACAGCCCCTGGGGAATGTGGCTGCTGCTGCCCCGAATGCCAGAGGGGGAAAGAAGCCTCCTCCTGCCAGCTTTCTACAATAAATAGATAAAGCAGCGTGGCTTGGACTGGCATGGGGAGAGCTGCTGGCCTGGAATGGCCGGTAAGGCTGAAGCACACGGCTGGGAGGGCTGGGCACCGAGAGGCCACCCGGCTGCAGGACGCTCTGCCAGCACTCCTCACCCCTGCTCTCTTGGCTGCTTTCTTTTTCCTCAATAAAACAAGGCTTGTGCAATATGTGTCTGCATTTTCTGCTGCTTTTGAGCCTACTCGATGATTTTTGGAGTTGGCTGAGCTCCAGGATGCCCCCGGGCACTGGGAGTGTGGGATGCCAGTGGAGTTTGTGGGATCTCTGCGTGAGAGCTCTGCAGGGCTGGAGCCTGGAAACAACAAACCCTGAACCTCCAGAGGGGATCACTGCTCACAGCTAGGGAAAAGCATTTATTTTAACGCAGGATCCTCCTGCAGAGCCCTTCTACCACCTGTTCTGCCCAGCCCTCACCATGTCTGAGCCCTGCCTGCTCCTGGGTGGCCAGGCTGGGTGCTCAGGGCTGGGTACTACTGTGACCCCGAAACCCACTGAGGCGGTCAGAGGCATTTCCCTGGCTCTGCCAGGCCCCGGAGCAGCGCTTCATCTCTCTCTGCTGCACTCGAGCACAACGGGATGTGGCTGGGCAGCGTGTGGCCGCCAGCACCACCCGAGGCTGTGTGAGGTGGCGCTCCCGGCCGCGCCGGGGGAAACGGGGAGGGAAGCACGAGGGTCCCGGGGGATGAGCCGGCGCAGCGCCAGCCTCGGCTCACGCCCGGGACAGGCGGACGGGGTAGGTGACCATGTTGAAGCTGTCCCAGGCGAAGAGCTGCCGCTCGGCAGGGTTGTAGTCCAGCATGCTGAGGTAGCGGAAGCGGTTCTCGAAGGGGATGCTGAGGGCACGGCTGGTGCCCGTGGCGGTGTCGTAGGCAAAGTTGACGGTGGCGTTGGGCGCCGAGTAGCTGCTGACGGTGTAGAGGGTGCCGCAGATGAGGAAGGAGTTGGCCACCCCCCGCTTGCGGATGTTGGTCTCCCAGGTCCGACGGATCTCCAGAGTCTCGGGGTCCAGCTTGGAGAGGACGATGGCTCCCCGGGCCTTGTCAGTGCTGTAGATGACCCAGAGCCCCGTCTCATCCACCGCCAGGTCGATGTCGGTGTAGCCCCCCCAGGAGTAGGGGTACTGCCCGTGGTAGCCGGCGCCGGGGATCTCCCTCTCGGCCGTGATGGTCTCTCCCCGCAGGTCGTAGCGGGCCACGGAGCGGGAATGGCGGGGCTGGAAGAAGAGCCCGCCGCGGTAGATGACGGCCCCCGTGCTCTCCAGGGGCCTCGGCAGGATGTGCACCTTGGCGGGGTAGCCCCGGGCCAGCTGCTCGGCCTCCTCGTACTGGAAGAGCTGGCGGACCTCGGTGCCCACGGTGTCCACACGCCAGGTGTTGTCCCGCGTGAAGGGCGGCACGGGCTCGGGGTCCTTCATCCACACGCCGTACTTGCCCGCGATGGAGTCCGCCCGGCCGAACACCACGGGCTCTCCCACCCACACCAGCTGGCCGCAGCCTGCTCGGGGACGGGACGGGACACACAGGGGTCACCGCCAGCCCCCCGCGAGCAGCGGGGCGCGGGGCCGGCCCGGCGTGCCCGTACCTGAGTCCTCCTTGCCCGGGCGGCCGAGCGCCGTCTCCTCCAGCAGCCGGGACACGGGAATCTCGCTCCTCTCCGACTGCAGCTCCTGGTAGCTGAGGGGCTGCGGCTCCCAGCGCGGCGCTGCAGCGGGGCCAGGCACAGCGTGAGCGGGGCTAAGCCAGCCCCCGCCACCGCCTGCCTGCTCCCGCCGCCCCCGGGGGGCTCCGTGCCGGGCTGCTGCCCCCGGAATGCCGGTGCCTCGGGCAGGAGCACGGTGCCCCCTTCCACTGCAGCAGGGCACATCTGTGACAATTTTCTTCAGGGGAAACTCCCAATACCCCAGGTTAGCACGGTACCCTACATCCCCCCTCTGCTGCGGGGCAGGCGATGCGATGAGGCGGGGTGGGGAGGGAGGTATCGGGCAATGGGCTGCGACCTCCCAGCAAGGCTGAGCCCACCAGGGTCCCCAGGAGCGGGGCGCAGCAGTGGGTGCCCAGCGCGGGGGCCGCACGGGGACTCGGCCAGAGCGGAGGAGCCGGCGGCAGGGACGCACGGGGGTCCCGGCCCCGGCACTTACCCTTGGCGGGGGCACGCAGCGTGTCCCGGCCGGGCCCCTCTCTGCCGGGCGGGCAGCGGGCGGCCCGCAGCCGGGTGATCTCCTGGGCGCTGCTCTCCAGCCGCCTGCCCAGCTCCTCTTTCTCCCGCTCCAGCCGCCCCTTCTCCTCCTCCAGCCGGGACTTGGCCCGCAGCAGCTCGCCGTACGCGGCCTCCAGGCGGGCGGCCGCGGCCACTTGCTGGGGGTCCCGTGCGCCTCCCGGCTCGGCTCCCCGCGGCCCCGAGGCCCCCGCTCCTCGCTCCCGGCTCTCCAGCCGACTCAGGCGGGCGGCGAGGGCGGCCAGCTCGGCGCGCAGCTCGGGCACGCCGCCGGCAGCCTCGGGGCAGGCGGCCTCCACGGGGCTGGCCACCGTGAAGGAGTAGGTGCAGTGCCCGGAGCTGTCATGGGCGCGGCGGAGGAAGGCGGTGTCCGCCCGGCCGCCCAGGGCCACGGAACCCCAAAGCAGCAGCCAGACCCCCAGCATGGCCCCGGCGCCGCCCCTCTGAGCGCGCCGGCCACCGGCGCCCGCATTTATAGACCAAGAGGGTCGGGAGGCGATGGGCGGGCGAGCCGGAACCTTCTGGATGCCTGGGGGGGCACCGGCACTGCCCCGCCGCCTCCCCGGGGCCGCTGGCCGAGGCCGTGTGCCAGGGGTGACGCCGGGCCGGGCGGGCCCGGGGCCGAACCCCACGGGGGCCGCTCGGGACCGGGGCCAGAGCCGAGCCCGCCGGCCCCGCCCCGCCCCACAGCGGCCCCGCCCCTCCCCAGAGCGGCCCCGCCCCACCCCAGAGCAGCCCCGCCCACTCCCCGGAGCAGCTCCGCCCCTCTCCAGAGCGGCCCCGCCCCGCCCCGGCCCCGCCCACTCCCCGTCCGTGTCTCCGCCCCCGGCCCGCCCTCCATCGATAGCTCGGCGCTCGGCGTGGCGGGCAGAGCGCCGTGCGGTCGATGTGACGGGGGCTCTCTGGCACCGGCCATTTCCCGCCGGCCCGGCCCGGCCCGGCCCGGCGAGCGCGGGCGCGGCGGGTCCCGTCCTGGGCCCGCCGGGCGCTCCCTGATCTCCCCTCCAGGCTTCTCCCACCGGGCACGAAGCCCCACGGCACGGACCGGCCATGCCGCCCAAATTCAAGCGGCACCTGAACGATGACGAGGTGACGGGCTCGGTGAAGAGCGAGCGGGTGAGTGCCTCTCCTGCGGGGCGCAGCGGGCGGGGGCTGGCCGTGGGGTGGCCGGGCTCGGTGCCCGCGGCAGGGATGTCTTGCCCTCGAACTGCCGCAGCCTTGAACCGCGGGGCCCAGCGGTGAGAGCACCATTCAGTCAGCGAGGGGCTGACCGAGCGCCAGCCGCCGTCCGTGTGTGTCCCGCCGGCCTCGGTACGGCTCTTTCGGGAACCTGTTGCGGCTCCTTCAGTCGGCGCCCATGGCCAGGAGGGGCCGGTGCGCTCCAGCCTCCTGCCCTTCCGCAGAGCCTGGCGGCCTGCCTGTGCTGCCCACGCTGGCTGAAGGACTTGAGTGAAGTCACCCTCTGCTTTACAGCTGATTTTTTTCTCCTGGCACCACGGTCCCCTCGCATTTCAGGCTTTGAACAGGGGTCCCAGCAGTTGCCAGGTTTGGACAAAGTGGATTTAACCTGCTGGGGTCAGGCTAAAGCTGACTTTAGGCTGTGGTCAGAAATGCTGCTGCAGCTCCCGACAGCTGTCAGCGAGACCAGGAGCCCGTGCTACCAAGAGCAGATTGCTCCTCCCTTGAGGGAAGCAGTGGCTGCAACTATTGCAATGGTGTTGAGGGTTTGTTTGAGTTGATTGAGCAAATGTGACAGGATGGAAATGTGAGGTTCAACATCAGAGCATCAGGCTTGCAGGTGGGAGCCCAGATCTACACATGGGAAAGCAATCTCTGTTGGTATCCAAGGACCATCTGCTGGGTCTCTGGGCCCACACCTTTAGTGTGTCACCTCCCCCTCTTAATTATCTTTGACCCTAAGCAGAAATGTTCTTGTCTGGAGCATTCAGGGTTCAGTGAGATTGCTCTTAAAAATCGGGTTTTGGATCCTCTCATGCAGTGTAGTGGATCACCAAAGGGGAGCCCCAAGGAGCCCTTTGGGGTGAAGCAGAGGAGCTGCCAGACCACTCTGCCCTCCAGCCCAGGGAAGCCAATGTGTTCCCTTGAGGTCATTCCTCTTACACCCGCCGCCATCAGATGGTGGAGAAACCACGTCCTCCTAATCCGGAGTGGATCTGATTTCCCAAGTGGATGGGGCAGCCCAGGGTGGCTGTGGGTGATGCTGATATTTTTGAGTGCAGGGCTGGGGATTGTCCCTTAAGCAGAGAGGGCCTTCCTGCAGCCAGGGGATGCTGATTGCATCCTGAGAGCTGGGAATGTGTGTGTGGGGTGGTGATTGTTTATTGATGGGATTGTTTTTCTGTGTTTGCAGAGGAACCTGTTGGAGGAAGACTCGGATGAAGAGGAAGATTTTTTCCTGTGAGTTGGGATGCAGTGTCATACCTGCCTGCAGCTCTGAGACTGGGGGCTTGGGAACGAAAACGTTTGATTCCTTTGGGATGTTATTCCAGGGTCCTGGCCTTGAGCATGAATTAATAGGTGTGACCTTTTGTAAGAGTGAGATGTCCCACGTATCCTAAACATGGGAGGGACTGCTGGGAGGTATGAAAACAATCCTCCTTGCACAAGGCACTGGTTCTCTCCTCTGTATCTTTTGGGTCTGGTTTAAAAACATGTTTTCATTGTACCTTCTGTCCTGATTGCTCTTTTCTGCCTGCAGGAGGGGGCCTTCTGGACCCAGATTTGGACCCAGGAATGACAAGATCAGGCAGTAAGTTGTTGTTCCATAGTATCACAGAAATAATAATTTATTCTGGCACTGTGAGCTCCTGCTGCTGTCTTGTCAGAGTATTTCTGTGTAGCTCATCACACGAAAATTCCTTCTGCCTTCTTCTTCCAACTGACCTGTCCTACCCCATGTGTCCACAGCTAAAGGAAATCTCAGCTTTGGTGCAACATGTCAAGAAATTGTGTGCTGACAGAGACAAAGGGATAAGGTTACATCACAGTAGCTTATTGGAGTTTCCGAAGCCCTTGCTGTGTTCTGGTGGTGATCTGTTCCATGCTTTTGTGAGGCTCTTTCTCTACAGCATTAACCCTGAATTTTAACCTTTCCTAGCACCATTTTTTAATTTTTGAGGCTTTTTTTACTTCATCCTGTAACGTGCTCCTTAACATCTCAAGAAGGTGGTCAGGTACACACCAGGACCATGGGGTTTGGGCAGCAGCTGCTCCTCTGGCATCCTCTTCTCCAGATAAAAACCTGACATAGGTGACCTAGAGATGAGCAGTGACTCACTGGGGTCAAAGCAGCTGGAAAACAGGAAACCATTACAGCTGGAGGAGGAGTAGGGCAAGAAGGAAGGAGTGAACACTCTGGATCCTTCACCCATCGAGTCATTTCCTGGATGATGCTTGTTCAGCTCCCATTTTTCCTATGGAGGATGTGTTGATGGTACTCAGTCAGTAAGTGTGGGGATACTCAGCCCCCTGGTCTGTGTTGCCCTGTTTCCTTTGCTGGTCTCTGTGGAGCCAGGACAGAGATCTGTGTGGGAACTGCTGCCTGGGCATTGTTCAGACTGGCTCGTGTTTGCAGCTTGCATGTGGCTCTTGGTTAGGGATTTTTTCCATGTCAGGAGGAAGCCAGCACAGCTCTGGGATGACTCACTGCCACCAGCAGCATCAGGCTGTGCTTGCCACGTTATCTTGAGCAAGAGTGAAGGGCACTTGAGTTGCACAAGAGGCAGAGGGCAGGTGGCTGCACCCTGAGTGTTCAGGGAATCCGTTCCCTCCAGAGTGTGAGGATGCTGCTGGTAGAGAGGAACTGCTCTTTGGAGTCAGCCAGTGTGGATAGAGCCTCCCTTCTAGGGCATGATCTGGAATGAATGAGAAAGCTGAGAACTGGCTTTATGAGTGGGGTTTCATCTCCACAGAAAGGCAGAGATGGGGTAGTGTCTATCCCTTCATCCTCCTCTGCTGGACAGTGTCTGCTGTGTTCCCTGTTGGGGGGAAAAAACAGGAACTCTTCTCTTCCCGCTGTCTCAGCCTGGCAGAAGGGAGCAGTGGCTTAGGTAGAGGAGGGCAGTGCACCTGTGGAAAGGAAGAAAAGTGAAAGAAGCATTTGGCCAAGAGCTGGTGGGTCCCTGGGTGTGATGTGACTGATGGCCCACACAGGAGGCTTGCCCGTTGCCAGAGACTGCCTGGATAGAATGGATGTGGCATGGAATACATCCCTTGAGCTATCAAGGGGCTACATCTATGGAGCATCTAGAGCATCTGTTACAAAACAGAATTTATTTTCTGCTCTCATCAGCGTTGATTGCTTTGTTTAATAAGCACTTACACCATGCAATCATCACTTCTTGTCATGGAGATCACTATGAAGTTTCTGATCAGTTGAGCCTTTGTGCTGTAGGGATCCATGCCTGGTCTCATAGTGAGTCAGTTTCCTTTGTTTCAACAAAGAAAGGGTTGGGTGGCTGCTGAAAAACTGTAAGGAAAAGACATTCTGAGGAGGAATTTGAGCATTTGGAGAGCTGAGGCATAGCTGGCCAAAGGTAGAGAAGCCATGGCAGTACGGGGCTGGAGAAACGACGTGTGAAGATGGGCGTAAAAGGAAACTGGGTGGAGGACTGGGTAGAGGAAAAAGTGATGGGATTGTGGGAGCAAAGGTGTGGAACATGTTAAACGTGAGGGGCAAGACTGGAAAGTTTTCCTGGTTATCCTTGGCAGGAAAGGGGGATGGATTGGGTCAGGGTGGAGTTTGGCAGCAGAGACCCTCAAGGCCGGCTCAGCTGTGGGGAACACTGCAAACCGTGTAGGGGAAAGAGGGGAGTTAGAGTCAGCAGCAGTGACAGGGGGGAGTGTCAGTCCCCTTCAAGCTGAGCTTTGTCCTGATGTGTCTGGAAGCTGCTTGGTGGGGGTGGACTCTCTCCTGGTAGTTGAGAGGCCCCGTGGGGTCCCTCTGGCCCCCTTTGAGGCCTCCCATCCCCAGGGTGGGCTGGAGCTGAAATGCAGCTTTTAAAGGGCTTTTATCCTTTTCCCCAAAGGTACAAAGAACAGGTAAGGGAGAGCTAATCTCCTTTCTCTGCCTTTGCTTTGAGGCTTCAGGAGACATGCTGAATGTGTGCACTAGAGCCTTTTCAAGGGAAGCGGGGATGTTCATCTTCCAGCTGGATTTCTTTTATTTGGAAAAAGAGCTTCTCATCACAGAACATCTTTTCAAAAATTCTGCTAAAATCAGCCCCTTTTCTGCACTGCTTGACTCCCTTTACTGCTGATGTTTGTGCTTGCAGGGAACTGGGCCCTTGGGTTCCTGTTCATGCTGCTGCTGAGGCTCAGCACAGTGCTGGGGTTCCCCAGGAGCCTCTGGGTCTCTGTGAATCCCCCACTGTGCTGCTCTGGGGGGTCAGCATTCCCAGCCCCAGTGGCTCTGCCTGGCTGCAGGCCCTGAGCAGGGGGAAAGTTTGGGGAATGGTTTGAACTCTTGAGGCAAGAGCTGACTGCAGCTTCCCAGGGCTTATTGCAGGGTGTGCAGTGAACCCCAACCACAGTCCAGGCTTTCATCTGAAGGTGATACCAAGACCATGTTGACAGGTATCATTGTTGGCTATTATCCTTTCAGTGACTGGAGGGCTTCAGGGAGGCATGGACTGCTGTTTTCCTCCCAGCTGGGGTTAAACAACTTCAGTCCAGGGCTTTGTGGCATAGTTGAGCACTGTTACCCCGTTGTTGGGAACAGCAGGGCTGTCTGCAGAGAGCTGGGGAGTGCTGTGCAGTGCTGGCCTCCTGCCTCTGTACCCTCCATCTGCCTTGCCTCTCCCTCCTGTTCCCTCTTCCCTGGGTGGCTGCCACAACCAGGGGTGTTTGGGTGTAATTTGCACCAAAATACACACTATTAATATCACTGGGGTGGAAAACTGCAGTGTGTCATGCTGGCTGCAGTCAGCTTGGAGACAAGCAGCAGCCTCGGGCAGCACATCCCATGGTGTGTGCACAGGCTGTTTACAGGGCCTGGAGAATGCAGCACTGTTGTTAGCCCAGCACCCTGACCAGCCCAGGCAGGTTTTCAGTACCTAACCCAGTGTGGCCAAAATGGAAAGGCTTATTCCTCCCACTCTGGAACAGCAGAGCACAAGAAAAGGGGAGTCTAAAGCAAGCTGAGTGCCACTGGATCTCGTTGCTTTGATGGTGTGCGCTTGCTGTCCTTGTTAAAAGCATCAGACTTGCAGTAATTAGTAAGAAAGAAGGTCGTGGCAGACATATTTCATGTTTTTGTCTTGCTCCCTTTCCTGGCAGGTATTTATTTCACTTTATTTCTCTTGGAAATCTGGCAGGAGTAAAGCACATGAAGTGTATGTGTCAAAAAGCCCGTAGCTCCCCAACAGGAAATACACTTTGTATTAAATACACTCATTCCCTCTTGCCAAATAAAACAAGAAAATATTTTCTTCTTGATGTGACTTGACTTTCCTACCTCAGGCATGCCAAACTAGTGGGAATTTTTGAATTCATTCTGAAGCTGCTGGGCTAATACATAGGCTGAGCAATTTTCAGCCCCCTCCTGGAGAGGCAGCAGTGAAGGGTGAGAGAGACCAGAAAGAAAGGGATGGCTAAAGGTCTGGTTAAGGTGCTGTGTGAAGGTCTGTATTTTCCTGGTTTGGCCTCTTCCTTCCTGGTTTTTGTTGTTTTGTTGGGTTTTTTCCCCCCAGATGGCAAACCGTGCTACCCAAATCTGTCTTCCATGGAAGGGTGGGAGCTCATAAGCCTTGATTTCTTTGTGCCTCCATTTTCCATCTGTGAAATGTTTTGTTCTCTTGGGAACAGCTGACAGCTTGCCCAGGGTTTGAGCAGGTAACAAGGGCCCTTAGCATTTTGCCAGCAGCTCAAGTGAGAAGAGACAGGATGCTGAGAAGCAGCTTGGGCAGTAAGGGTTTGTGCCCCATAGTTCTCCCCTAAATGCTGTTAAACCACCACAGCAGCTTGAAGTTACCAGCCTGTTTTGCCTCCAACACTTTGGGGTGTCCCAGGACTGCAGCAGCACCCCTCAAGGTTCTGACCTGCACCAGCAGGGATGCAGGTGGTGTTGCATTGCTCTGCAAGTTCCTAGATGCACTGTGACCTTGTGTGCTCCCACTTGTTAGTTGTACTGGGATAACTTGGTTACAAATCCGTTGTGGGAGGAAATCTCTCTATTTTCAAGCCAGAAACTGATTTTAGAAACATTTACATACTGCAAATGTAGACTTCTGCGTGTGAAGCTGATGTTTGAGGCTTAGAGGTTTTGCCAAGTTGGCTCATCTGGGGTAGCAGATGTCGGTGCTTTTCCTCTCGCCTCAAGCTGCATTTCTGGGACTTGCTGTGCCAAGGCAGGGAAAGGCCCTTGCAGAGCGTGCCCCAGGGATGGGCTGTGGGGCTGTGTGTCCTGTGTGGGGTGCATGGCTCCACAGGACACTGCCCTGTGTTCCCTGGGCAGTGTCTGTCCCCGTCCCCAGTGCCACCTTCCGAGCTTTGCCAACCGCGGTGGCTCTGCCGCCGGCCTCGGACTTTGTAAAACAAACTGGATGAGAGCAGGCTGCTGGGCACGGGGCAGCTCCTGCTCAGAGGTCTCTGGGCATTATCTGTGCCCTTCCCTGCAGATAAGGAGCTCCTGGCAGGCGGTTCCTGGCAGTGGGAAGGCGGGAGCTGCCACCACACAGTGTAGGTGGGTTCAGAGAGATGCTGCTCCCACAGACTCCGTGATGCAGCAGAGAAGGCAGGTTCCTTTCTTATGCTGTCCTAAATAAAGCAGATTTTTACATGTGCTGCTGGAGTCCAGCATGTGCCTTATCACAGCTGTCGACTCAGAAATTGGTTTCAGAGGAGTTGCCTGGCTCTTCTAGCTCTGGAAGCCACAGTGCAGTGGTGCTGGAGAGCTTGACCTGAAAGGCTAAGATGGGAAACACCTTCATATTTAGAGATGTGGAACTCTTTCTAGAGCTTTCTGGGGGAAAAAAAATGCCTTTTAATGACTATTCTCACCTGTATTTGGAACATGTGAGCAAGTGATGTCACCATTATTGCTGGTGGCAGCTGCTCTTCATCAGCACAGGTGTCTGCTTGGTGAGAGGCATGTAGCTGGTAGGAGAAATAGGTCAGTGTGAACCTGTGTCTCTAATGAATGAATGAATGAATTAGATGCATAGTGGTGAGGACAGAGCCCTGTTTCTGGTCCTGCAGTGCCCCATTGACTGGCCTTGAGTCTGTCTTGGCCCCAGTTGGGTGGGCTGTGGGGGAGGATACGCTGTTTCTCTTTGGAGCTATTTCTGTTTTGTTGCCTCCAAGATCCTGTTGTTGCCGGTGCCTTTCTGGGAACGGTATGTCTCAAACAATGTATTGTTATCCCCCCGGGCCTCAAGAAAATCCTCACTTCTACTCCAGGAAAATAAACGTGTATTAGCTCCAAAATACAAACCAGAATGGAGCAGTACTTTTCCACCAGGAAAATTTTCCTCTCTTGCCAGTGTAGGTTTTTTTTTGGAGTGAATAAATGCATTTTTAATAACCCTACGGGTGTGATTTAGGCTACTGTTCACTGAAGGCTACCCACAGAGTTGTGTAACCTATGAGAAGATGAATTATAACTTGGTTTAGTTCATGTCAGCCCTTTCTTTGCTATCCTCTTAATGCCCCTGGCAGAGTGGGTTTAATTTAGCAACTCGGTTCCTGGAGGAGGGAACTGTTTTAATTTCACCCCAAGTTATTGAGCAAAGGTGTGATGTGGAGTTCTGTGAAATGCAGAATGATAAGGTATGGTTTTTATACTCCTTCCTTCCCCTTTGTGGGCTCTTCTGTAGCAGAGGTGCCCACCAACAGCAATTAGTGCCTTTTCATACTGCATTTGTGTGTTAAAGGTGTTAGAGAGGGTGTCCCACTTGTGCTGACTTTGCAGTGCCCTCTCTGAGCCCCTTGTGTTCCCTCGCCCTTCCCGGGAGTGCTGGAGATGCAGCCCATGCAATGCCATACCTCTGCCTTTCTCTGCATCCCATTAACCTCTTTCCACTGTTGTGCCCTTTCATTTTTGTGGGTGAGCTCTCAGATCCTGCCAGGCTGGGCAGCTCTGGTGCTCATTCTGCCTCTCATGCTGCCTTTGCCCTGCCCCAGTGTCCAGAACCAGGTGGATGAAGTCATCGATGTCATGCAGGAGAACATCACCAAGGTGATCGAAAGGGGCGAGCGGCTGGACGACCTGCAGGATAAATCAGGTGTGATGTCAAACACAGCTCTGCTGGGCCAGGTTCCCCTGGGGCAGTTCTGAAAGCACCTAATGTCACACCTGGGCTTACATTTCTGTCCTTGCTGGGCCGTGGGCTGCAGATCTCACTTTCTGCTGACACTCTCTCCACCTTTACCTGCTGCTCTGTGCAGAGACATTAGTTTGGAGGTGTCTGGGTGCTTTGATCTAGTTGGTCCTTCAAGCAGAGGTAGATTGGTCTGTCTTCTGGCACTGTCCACTGGCCTGCAAAAGAAGTTGCTGTCCTCAGAGAGCAGCCAGTACAGAGGGAGCACAGTGGGACTTGTCTGTGTGCTCTGGTGAAGGGCGTCATGTTGACCCTGCTGTGGCTTTGGTGAATCATGCTGTGGTTGGGTCTTTCATTGCATGGAACTCAGTGGAGTTAGAGCAGGTGAGTGGGTGCTCTGACAGTGCGTGGCCACCGAACTGACTCCCTTCTTTCCTTCAATAGACAGTTTATCAGACAATGCAGCAGCTTTCAGCAAAAGAGCCAAGCATCTCCGGAGACAGATGTGGTGGCGCGACTGTAAGGTGAGCATGAGGGGGAACAGGCAGGGCTGGGGCTGTGGAGGGGTGGTGACCTGCCTGTCCCTGGGAGGAGATGGAGAAGCTCTGCTTCCTAGCTGAAGACATGCTGGGAAGCAAAGGCGTCCTGTCAGGTGGAAGCAGCTGCCTGTGTAAGGTGCCTGTGTGCTCCTCTTGCAGATGAAGGCGATCATAGCGATGGTGGTGGTCATTCTCCTGCTCGTGATCATCGGTGAGTAGCTCCACATCACCCCGGCCGTGCCTGGCATGGACCTATTAGTGGCACTCCATGTTGTGAGTGACACTGGTGCTGTTGTCCCTGAGGGACAGCACCTGAGCCACTCCACGGGCTCCACTCTGCCCTAAGTCACCGTAAGGGGAGCCTGCAGAGCGTCTGTGCTCCTCTCCTGCAAGGATTAAGGGTGCACACAGAGGAGCAGGCTGAAACCAAGTCCTGCTGACTGTGAGCAGAGAGAGCCAGCAGTGCCCTGCCAACCTTGTACTGACCCAGGGCTGGCACTGACTGATCCCAGGCTGGGTGGGAGTACATGGAAAAGTTTCAGGCTAGAGCAGTGTTTTCCAGAAACATCTCTACACGTATCAGCCACCTTGCAATGAGCCTGCTGTGTACAAATGCTCTTCCCCAAAGTTGATGTGCTGCTTAATTTCCATCAAGTAGCTGTTGTGGCTTTGCCATCGGTCCCTTCCCATGCTCTCTGCCTTTCCTGGAGCTCCTCAGAGCAGAGATGTCCCTGCTTTTACTACCAAACACCTCATAATGACCAGAGCAAGTTTCTTCCAGGCAGGACTAATTGATCCCTCTGCCTCCAGAATGACATGCTCCAGGGATCCAGGCAGCCCAGCATGGCAGTGCAGCTCTTCTGTGCCACTGGCTCTGGAGGGTTTTCCTCCCACTGAAGTGTCCAGGGGCAGCTCTGTGACTGTTCTTGTTCCTTCAGCAAAGCCCTTGTGGCCTGTTGTCCTTCTAACACACAGCCTGCAGTGGGAGAGGCAAAGCTGGCAGCAGGGTTGAGAGAGAGACTGATGGAAAATCCCATCTGGTTTAGTTTTGGGAAGCTGGAAGGAGATGAAGGTAGCAGGATATGTTGTCTAGCATGTGTGCAGACAGCAGATTGCTTCAGCTTGGGGCTGGGAACACAGTTCTGCTCCCAGCTGCTGGGTGTTTGTCACTGTGCAAAGGGGGAGACTCCCTGGCAGGGATGGGTGTGTGCTGAGAGCTTCTTTCTTTGTGTTTTGCAGTCCCCATAGTCCTGAAGTACCGTTCCTGACAGGGCAGCTGGAGGCTTCGCTGGAGCTGCCTCTGGGATAACCAAACTGCTGTGTAATTTAAGTGAGATATCTGTATATAGCTTGGAAGCTGTTCTTTCTCCTGGAAGCAGGAGGTGGTGGCAAGCAGCCAGTTCTAAGGGAGTGTTTTAAGAACTACCAAACAACCCTTTTCCAGTCAAGTACCTGTTCCTGCTGTTGGACTTTATTTTTAATAACACAAGATTCAGATCCCAAACTGCCTGTTTTGTGGAGTTATGGGTCTCTGGTTTGGAGCTGGCTACTTGCCCCTACGGTCTATCTGTATATATGGTTGAGTTGTAATATTAATAACTATAATAATAATATGGTTTGAGCAGCTCCTGCTGCCTGCTGTGGAAGGCAGAGGGGACTCTGTCTGTGAATCAGAGAAAAGGAGGGGATAGAAGTCTGAAGGGAAATATACCAATATATTATAGGGAACTGATTGTTTGGAGGACAACTGTAAGGGTGTTGTTTTTCTCTTGTTCAAAAAAGAAAAAAAAAAGAGAAAAAATGAAATTAGGTTTTACAATCCAGAAGATTTTCTGGTCCTGCCATGGGAATGCACAAGCTCAGTGTTTTCAGTATTGCTGCTTACAGCTGTGACTAAAAACATTCCAGTAAACCTATTTTTGACTGTACATGTGGAATTTTTGCACGTCTTCGCAAAGTTTTGGAGGACATTCAGGGCTCTCTGAGGCTGGGAGTCCCTCTTTCTGTGTGTTCTTAACCAAGAGTAAGAAATGTGTGTAAAACCCAGCAAGCAGCACAATTCTATAAAGACACAGCTGGAGAACAATTCTTCTGACACCCATCCACCAGTGAACAAGCCCAGTTCATATTCAGAGCCCTTCACCATGATGTGGTGGTTGTGGTCCTGAATGGCAGTGGATTTTGCTTCCTTGTGATCCAGTGGGGTGGGATTATTCCCAGACATGGGCACTGGGGAGCCGTGGGGACCCCTGTGCTGGAATGAAGAGGAACTGAGCTCCTCTGTCCCTGGGTGGGATTGTGGTGCTTTGGCTGTTTCCAGCCTTGGTGTTGGTGTTGGTGGCATTTCTGTCGGCCCTTTATTTCTGGGAGCCTTTCTCCTTTCCAGCCCTGAGCCTGGCACTTCAGCTGAGCCAAGCTCCTCTAGTTCTCTTTTTGGTTTTTTCTGAGGAGAGAAGCGTTGTCTCACTAAGCACGTGTTTGAAATAATTCTGGAGAGGGGAAATGGTGCCCCAGAGAATTTCCAGTGCCACGTCCCAGCTTCCTCTTCTGCCCTGCCCCAGGACCTTGCACAGTTTCCACCTGAGTGCTGCCCCGTGCAGAGAAGGGGATTAGGAGTGAGCACAGCAGGCTGGAGGGCTGGATGTGACTACAAGCTCCCTCGCCCAGCTGGAATATAAACAGGGCTTTTCCCCTCTGCGAGACCTGATCTCTCCAGGTGGGAATCGGGAAGGCAAGCTGGGTTTTTCCTCCTGAAGTATTGGCTGTTTTTAACATGATACACTCAGTGGAAGGGACAAAAGTCATCCTGCCTATGCCTTTGGCTACTCTCTGCCTGCAAGGGATCATGGAGATGGATGCAGAGGGACTGTGTCTGTCTCCAGGGGGGCTGCAGATCTCGCTGAGCTGTTTGGTACCATGTCCTGCCAACTGCAAAGTGAGTTAATTCACTCCTGCTGCTGCAGAGTGCCTCTGCCTTTCTCCCTCAGCCCAGCCTTGCCTTTGCTGCTGCTGTTGCCACCCACAGCAGGACCTTGGTGCCACAGGAGTCCTGGTCAGAAACATCACAGGAATAGAATTTACCAAGCAAGTTTTATAGATTTTTTTTTTCCCCACAAGGCTGGAAAGACCATTGGAAATGTCTGCTGTTGGGGTGGTACAGAGCAGTCCTCCACATATTCCTTTGGTATTGTGGTTTTGCAGCCTGTGCTGGCCCACCCTGGACTGGTGGCAGAGAGATCTGCAGTCAGCAGAAAGGGGTGTTGTTTCCAGCAGTGTCTGCATGCTTGGGGATTGGTTTTCACTTAGGAGATGTTATAAAGGAGATTGTACAACAAAAACAACTCCTTCACCCAAGCTTTGGGTCTGTTTTACCCATTCTTGCATTGTGCAGAGGACAGACCATCAGCTGCTGTTTTCCTCATGATTCCTTTTGTACAGGGAATGGCATCTTCTGGCGAAAGCACTGCATTCCTCCTGCCAGGATGGCTGGTGTGAGGCTGTGGGGTGACCCCGGGTCCCCATGCCTGAGGGAAGGGGGGCTGCAGGGATGTGACACGGGTGCAGAGAGGCCTCCTGGCTGTGGCAGCTGGGCAGCCCAGGGAGAGAAGTCCCTCCTGAGGAGTCCCCTTGCAAAGCAGGAGCTTTGGCGGGGCCTGGGAACACGGTGGGAGAGCTGGGACTCTGCTGCTGCTCCTTCCCAGGCGCTGCTCCCCAGCAGCACTGGCCTGCACTGCCCTGTGTCTGCAGGGCTCCACACCGGCCCCAGGGACAGAAGTCTTGACTCGTGGCCTGGAAGTTTTTGCTGCAGCCACCAGCTGGTCCTGCATTTACCCGAGAGGCGGGGCAGGGAAAGCTGCCACAACCCGAGTCATCAGAGCACTGCCCTGAGGTGCTAGAATTGGGTGTTGGTCAGTTTTAGGTTCAAGTCACTCAGTGCTGGGGCTGTCCTGAGCACAGACGTTCCCAAGGGACTGCCTTGGCTGTGAGAGGCACCACCAGCAGCAAACCAACAACGACGGAACTTGATCGCTCCGACACAGGAAACCTGATGACAGAAAGCGCAGAGACGCGCCAGAGGTCGGAGGCTGAACGGCAACAGAGCCTGGAGCACAATCCCCTTCCCGATTCCCCAACTACAGCTGATCCTACTTCAGGAAAAACAGCGCGGGCTCCCCAGGCCGGGGCTGTAAACACGGGTCGGGGCCGTGAGGGGAGCAGGTTGCCATAACGACCGGCCCCGCCCTCCGCGCGCCCCCCGCGGGCCGGCAGTTCCCGCCTCTCTGGCGCGGGCGGATGCGCTCCCCATTGGCTGGGCTCTGCGGGGCGGGCGCGCTCCCCATTGGTCGAGCGCTGCGGGGTGCGGCGGCGCCGCGGGCGCTGATTGGCGGCCGGGCGCGCAGGGGCGGTGCGCGCGGTCAGCATGGCGGCGCCGGCGCGGCGGAGCGTCGTGTTCGTGACAGGCAACGCCAAGAAACTGGAGGAGGTGAGGGCGGCGGGAGCGGGGCCTGGCGAGAGGGTTTGCATCTATCCCTCCCTCCCTTTTCACTCCCTTCTCCCTGCGCAGGTCACGCAGATCCTCGGGGACTCCTCTCCCTACACGCTGGTGGCGAAGAAAATTGACCGTAAGTTGTTGGCAGGGCGTGGCGGGATGCGGCGACTCGTCCCGTCCCGCCGTGTGCTCAGCAGCGCTCCATCCCTGTGTCCGCAGTGCCCGAGTACCAGGGGGAGCCAGACGAGATCTCGGTGCAGAAGTGCCGCGAAGCCGCCCGGCAGGTCACTCGCTGTTTCCCCTTTCCCGGCGGGATGGGTGTGGAGGGACCCCAGACAGGGACACTGAAGCATCCAAACCGGCCCGACCTGGCCTCGCTGCTCTCCCATCACCTGGCTGTTCTGGTTTATGCTGTGTCCCTCTAGCAGCGGGAGGTCACAGAAGCTCCTTCAATCCAGGCCCGGTGGCTGCAGGACAAATGAGTTTTTTGTCTGCTGAACATTCCGGAGCTGTCTCTGGGATGGGTGTCTTGAAAGAACCAAGCGAGGGCTGAGACTGGAGAACAATGCAGGCCTGCCTCTGGAACACAGGCTTTCCCTTTCCTTGTCCTCCAGGACGGCAGGGAGTGTTCAGCTCTGCTCATTTTCCTCCATATGAAACCTTCCCTGTTGTTCTTCAGCTGCTCTGGCCTGCATGGGGAGGGTTTGGGTTTGATTGTGTCTGTCTGGTGTGTTGCTTTTGAGGTCAGGTGGAAACGTGAGGATGGGATAGAGCAAGGGCATGGGCTTGGAGGCAGTGCCTTCCTGTAGGTCTGATGTTCTCCTTCTCTTGGGCTGTCATGTAGGTTCAGGGACCTGTTATAGTAGAGGACACCTGCTTGTGCTTCAATGCCCTGGGGGGCCTTCCAGGACCCTACATGTAAGTAGGAGGAAGCTGTTTCCCCTTTCACGTGCTGGGGTTAGGAGCCCAGGCTGGCAGGGTGGGCTCCACACTCCAGGAGCAGTGGGGTCAGGGAGGTGATTGCTGCTCTGTACCCTTCACTGGGGCACAGTGACACCTGCTCTTCATCCTGCACCCCAGGGGCCGGGCTGAACGCCTTGAGCCCTGCTGTAAGTCACGGAGCAGGAATGGAGGGACAGAGCTGGGCTGTTGGCTCTGGTTTCCAATCTGTGGTGCCTGTTCTGACAGCTTGGGAAGCTGTCCCAAGAGCAGGCTCTGTGCAATAAAGGCACCAAGCCTTTCAGCAGGACTCTGTCATGAGTGCCCCAGAGGTTCTCATAGGGACAGCTTTAATCCATAAGGTAACAGTTATGTATTTATACGGACCCTAGGATGCAGTAAATTAAATACTACACTGCTTTTTTCTCTGTGTCCCCTTCAGCTTAAGACATAAGTCTGTCCTTCCTGGTAAATAGTCCAGAATGAGCAAAAATAACAGCAAAAATAATAGTAAAAATAACTGCACATTGAGAGGGCTTCAAAGGCCTGTGAAAATGTAAGCACCAATGTCACAAGGACGCCTGTGTTTCTGAGAGATAATAGCAAAAATTGATCTTCCCTCTTTCCTTCCTTTTCAGAAAATGGTTCCTGCAGAAACTCAAGCCAGAAGGTACTGCCCTCATGTTACTGCTCTGTGTGTAACCCATTCCTTTGCCCCTGAAGTGGCTCCCTGCCCATGCTGGGGAAACCAACAGGTTCCTTGATCCTGTTCTGTGCCCTCCTTCCTGGGGTGTTGTTTTTCTCAGTAATTTCATCCCTGGATTCCCAGAGTCCTGCCTGTGCAGGCTGGTGGCAGGGCTGGTGGGAGCATCTTGTTTGTCCTCAGTGTGACCTGGAAGACCTCCAGCTCGCTGTGGCTTCAGGGCAAGCCCCTCTCCACCAATGCTCTCCTCCCCTGCTGTGCCTTGATCCCGCAGTTCAGAGTGTGACTGCAAATCCTGTGCTGGTCTCATTTACATGAGCATTAATCACATTCCATCACCCGGGGCTTTAGTCCTCCCTGGTGCTGCATGGACATATGCTGGGTTGCTTCCTCTCCCAAATTCATAGCAGGGCCCTGGAGCTCACACTGTGAGATGACATCTGAGGCTCTGGCTTCAGTCACAGCACGGATCCTGCCAAGAACATCCTGGTGCCTGAGCTTTGTCACCTCCTGTGGTGGCTGGGAACGTGGCACGCTCCATCCCTCCGTGCCTGGGTGGGTGTGCTGCGCTGCCAGGGAGCAGCAGCAACCCCAGGTCCCTTCTGTGCCCCTCAGGCCTGTACAAGCTGCTGGCTGGCTTTGAGGACAAGTCTGCCTACGCGCTCTGCACCTTCGCCTTCAGCAGCGGGAACCCGGAGGAGCCAGTGAGGCTCTTCAAGGGCCAGACCCACGTAGGTGCTGAGTGCCTGGGGAAGGCAGTGGGCTGAGGGAGAAGGGCTCTGCTGGGAGCTTCACAGCAGCACTGGCTCTGCTGAGGACAGTTTTGGTGGTCTCTGGGTCACTGAGTGTTGGGAACAGGACTGGGGAGAGCACAGCTGGTGGGAGGTGGGTGCTGAGGGTGCAGCCCTTTGTTGAGTGCTGCTTACTGAACTCCTCAGTCCCCCATCTCCCTCTGACAGGGCTGTATTCAGGTACAGTTCTTAGCTCTGTTATTTGGAGAGGTCCAAGCACTGTGAACATAGGGCCGTGCAAGTTTGGAGCTGCTTATTTTGTTCACATCCTGGGGAGGAGCTGGGAAGGGGGACAGCAGCCTGCAGAGCCTGTGGTGGCTGCAGTGTAAGCTATGGCTGTGTGTCTCCATCTGTGTTTGAAATGTAACTGCATCTGTAAGGGGTTTTTTTTGCTTTCTCACGGCAGGGACTGATAGTGGAGCCCAGAGGCCCTCGGGATTTTGGCTGGGATCCCTGCTTTCAGCCGGATGGCTACAACCAGACGTAAGTGGTGTTTTACCTACAGCTCTTTATGTAAGGCAAACCTTGGTCAAGGGTGTCCAGAGGAACTTGCTTGCGAGGAAAGGGAATCGGGGAAATGTCCTCCTGGATCAGAACACGGTGGGGGATGGGAAACCCCCAGATCAGGGGTTGTGTCACTACAGATGCCCCGCTGAGCCAAGCAGGGAGGCAGAGGAGGAGCTCTCAGTGCTGAGGGATGTGCTGTAGCGTCTCTGTTGCTGACACTTGTGGTTTCTGTCCCCTGCAGCTATGCTGAAATGCCCAAGGCAGTGAAGAACTCCATCTCACACCGGTACAGGGCGCTGAGCGAGCTCTCAGCCTTCTTTCTTCAGAGCGACTCGACAGAGCCCCGCCCCGCTCCCAGCTAGTGAGGTGCGGGTTCTCACAAGCACACGGAATTAGTGGGGTCAGAAAGGACCTCTGGAGATCACCGGGTCCAGCCCCCTGCCAAGGCAGGTGCTGTGCATGTCACACGCAGCCGCGGCAGAGACTCCGTTCGCTGCGGGATGCCATTAAAGCTGCTCCTTTTGAACCCACCGTACCTCGTTCTGCGCCCCTTTTGTTGGTTCAGTCGTTCCGCAGAGCGCAGCGGGTGTGGGCTGTTAGAGCTGCGGGCTGCCATTCGGGGCCGCCTGAACGCGCCGGGGCCGACGCGCGCTCCCGTTGCGCGGTGGCGCGCGGAGCCGCCAGCCAATGGGGAGCGGTCGGGGCGGAGGCAGCCAATGGGGAGCGGCCGGGGCGGAGACAGCCAATGAGGAGCGGGCGCACCGCCCCGCGCAGCCGGAAGCGGTCAGTGCGGGGGCCACGTGGGGCCGCGGCGGGAGCGGGGCATGGCATGGCCCGCCCGGCCATGGAGCCGCTGTCCCGGAGCTCGGCCATGGAGCTGCTGCCCCGCAGCCCCGCCGAGTTTGGCTCCGCACGCTACTGGGATCGCTTCTTCCGCCAGCGCGGGCAGCGCCCCTTCGAGTGGTACGGGGCCTTCCCGGAGCTCTGCCCCGTTCTGCACAAGTATGTGCGGCCCCGCGACAAGGTGAGCCCCGGCTCGTACCCAGCGCTGTGTTCCCTGCGGGCTCCTCCTGGGCGGCGAGTTCTGAGGCTGTTTTGCCTGGAGAAGAGGAGGCTCAGGAGTGACCTATCTCTCCCTACAACTCCCTGAACGGAAGTTGTAGCCAGCTGAGGGTCGGCTTCATCTCCCAGGCAACCAGCAACAGGATGAAAAGACATAGACTTAGGGTGCTCAGGGAAGGTTTAGCGTGGACATCCGGAGGATGAAGTTCATCAGAGAAAGGGCGCTTAGACATTGGAATGGACTGTCTAGAGAGAGGTGGTGGAGTCGCCACCTGGAGATGTTTAAGGAAAGACTGGATGTGCTGTGGTCTGGTTGGTCACAGCTTGGACTCCATGTTCTCAGAGGTCTTTTTCAGTCTAGTTGGTTCTGTGTGCGAGATCTGATACAGATGATGTGAAGCCCCCAGTGTGCCTTAGCAAGAGGACAGGAGACCTGGCTGGGCCTGGTCTGGGGAACTCTGGGGGTTAAAACACCGGGATCATTCTCAAAAAACATGCAGCAGATGCATCATGTCTCTGCCCATGGGACCCTTCTCTGTGGACATGTTATCTTAGGCCATGGAGAGTGAGTTTGCAGGCCCTGAGGGTGTGGTTTTCACAGAGGGCTCCTAGACAGGTCTGGTATTTGCTCCTAAACTGGGGGGGGTATTTCCAGGGTGCTCTCACCATCACGCTGCTCTCGTGCCGCTGCCCAGGTTCTCGTGGTGGGCTGTGGGAACTCGGAGCTGAGCGAGCAGATGTACGACGTGGGGATGTGCGAGGACATCGTCAACATCGACATCAGCGACGCCGTGATCCGCCAGATGCGGGAGCGCAGCGCCAGCACCCGGCCGAGGATGAGCTACCTGCTGATGGACATGCTCCACATGGACTTCCCCGAGGCCCACTTCCAAGTGGTCCTGGACAAAGGCACGCTGGATGCCCTCCTGACCGACGAAGAGGAGGCCACTTTGGCCAAGGTGGACCAGATGTTTGCTGAGGTCAGCCGGGTCCTGCAGGTAGGAGGGCGCTACCTCTGCGTCTCCTTGGCTCAAGCCCACGTGCTGAGGAAAGCCGTGGAATACTTCTCCCAGGAAGGCTGGGTCGTGCGTGTCCACCAGGTGGCCAGCAGTGGGGACAAGCAGCAGTTTGTCCTTCCGGTCTTCGTGTATGTCATGACAAAGTTCAGGAAGATCCCTGGCTCAGCAGCACAGATCCTGGAGATCTGCCCTGAGGAGCAGGACAAGCCGATGCGGGTGCAGAGCGCGGAGCAGCTGGTGGCAGCAGTGAAGGACAGGCAGCATTATGCCCTGCTCTGCAGCCAGATAAGCAAAACCCCCTGCAGGGAACAGGTTTCCTTGGATCTGTGTGACAAAGAGAGCGGGAAGCCTCGCTACACACTGCACGTGGTTGACAGCCCCTCGGTGAAACCTTCCCGGGACAATCACTTTGCCATCTTCATCAGTGAGTACAGCCTGTCCAGCTGCAGTCACGTGGTTGCCCTGGCCAGGAGCTGCAAAACAGCCAGCCCTTCAGAGCCTGTTGAATTTGGGGCTGAAGAGGGAAATAACCCACCTGTGTGGGTTGATGTTTTAGTTCGGCTTTGCAGTGGGATATGTGCTTGCCTGGTGGTGCAGGCAGACATCTGGCACAGAGCTTGTTGGGCAGAGGGACACTGCCTGCCCTGCCTCCAACATGGAAATAATTCCTGCCTGGATGCTGATGGTGACAGCCAAGTTAGCACCTTGCAGTGAAGGCATCGCTGCTCTGGGTGGCTGTCCCGGCTTGCAGGGCAGACTGCTGGTGCTGCACTCACAGAGATGTGTGGGCCTCTGCCAGCAGCACCGTTCTCCCCCTGCATGCCTGCAAAGCTGGGGCTTAGCACAGCCTGGAGACAGGTCAGGAGCCTGTTGGACACCCCCTTCTAATGAGATGCGGCTTTTCCAGCTTCTTGCATGAGCCTGCCCAAAATGGGGGAGATCCTGCCTCTCTTAATGGTCACAGTGCACGGCTCTAGCCAAGCGGTGGTGCCTCCCTTAAATGTCTTGCCATTCCCTGTGGGTCTTCCCTTGGAGGCTGAGGGGCCAGGAGCAGCCCAGGCTGATGGCAGCCCCTTCTGCAGTCCCACAGGGCAGAGAAACCGAGTGGCTGTTTGGGACGGAGGAAGGGCGGAGGCAGCTGGCAGCCAGCGCAGGCTTCAGGCGCCTGCTCACCGTGTCCCTGCACAGGGAGCAGCACTACCAGGGCATGGCCGGCATCCAGGCAGAGCTCTCGGGGAAGGTGATGGAGCTGGCCCCGCCGGGCCTCCTTGCCCGGCAGCAGGTGAGCCCCCACTGCCCCTGGCTGGCCTTCCCAAAGCAGGGAAACCCTCTCCAAGGGAGAACAAGCTGCAAGGTGTGAGCTGGATGCCTTGGTGGGCAGGAGATGGGCCTCAGGTGCAGCTTTCTCTTGGCTTTTCAGTCTGCCCCTGCTTGGAGGTAGGATTTGAGGTGCTTGCATGGTAGGATTCAGTATGAAATCCTTGCCCTCCAAAACCCAGCATCCCAGGAAAAGCAGAGATCCAGAAACACTGAAAGCTTCCAGCCCCGTCATAATCCTGGCTTTAACTTCTCTTTCCTCTGTCTTCTCCTTCCTGCCCCGGCTCCACACATCTGAGCTCTTGCAAAATATCTTGCTGTGTTTGTTCCCTGTATTCCCTGTGTTGGGAATGAATCTTGTACAGATCCCCAGCTCTCCTGTGGCATCCCACTGCTCCTCTATTGTGTCTGCTTTGTCCTGGCTCTGTAGCCATAGTCAGGACAGTGGGAATGCCAAGTTCTCTTCCTGTAGCCTTTCCTCCTTCACAGCAGCCCCTGTCGTCCCTGCAGGTGCCCTTCCTGTCTGTGGGAGGGGACATCGGGGTGCGGACGGTGCGGCACTGTGACAGCAGCCCCCTGAGCGGGGACTTCGTTGTGGAGGACGTGAAGGGAGATGGCACCTGCTACTTCCGCCGCCTCATCTTCCTCCAGAACAGGAACGTGGTGCAGTCAGAGGCTCGGCTCTTGGCCCCCACGCCTCTCCCAGGTACTTGGGGCAGGGGCCAAGGCTGATTTTTTGGGGTGGCAGAGAGTGAGAACAATACAGGAAGAAGGTAGAAGTCCTGCTGGGACCTGCTTGTCTTGTCCCAGAGCAGCCCTGGGAGTGTTTTTACACCATGAGTGGAACAGGGCTGGGGGGGGCTAGTCCTCAGAAAGCACCTCCATCTCCCCCCTTGCCTTACTGGCTGGTGTCTCCTGTTGTTCAGGCCAGAAGAAGCGGAGGAAGGACAAGAAGAAAGCCAGCCCCACTGAGCCAGCTGGAGCCATTGACAAGAGCTACCTGTGCTGTGAGCACCACAAGGCCATGGTTGCGGGGCTCTGCCTGCTGGGGGGCCCCGACGCCCTCCCAGGTGATGAGGCTGGCAGCGGGAGGCTGTGCTGGGGGCAGGTGTCCCCACACCACCAGCCCTTGGGGAAAGGCTCTTTTGGTCAAGGTGCCCCGTGCGCCCTTCCCAGAGCGGTTTGGGGACAGCGGCTGGGACAGGCAGCGGGATGATGGCACCCTGGTGGCTCACTGGGTGCTCTCGGTTGGCAGGAGAGCTGGCGGTGCTGGTGGTGGGGCTCGGCGGGGGCAGCCTGCCCCTCTTCGTCCATGATTACTTCTCGCAGGCCCGCGTGGCCGTGGTGGAGATCGACCCCTCCATGCTGGAAGTGGCCACGCGCTGGTTCGGTTTCTCCCAGGGTGACCGGATGCAAGTGCACGTCTGCGATGGCCTGGACTACGTGGCCAAGCTGGCAGCTGAAGGTACCTCACAGAGTGTTACGGGTGCCCCTTCGAGCCCAGGGGTGCCATGCTGGGTAGCGGGTTCTGGGCTGTTGTCACCACCTGCTTCCTCTTCCTGCCCATCTCTTGCCGTGCGTCACCATCTCCAGCCTCACCAGCTCACAGCCTGTCCTTGTCAGTCTGTGTAGAGGACCTGAGATTTGGTGCCTCCCCCAGCACCAAGGGCTTGTAAAGAGAAACCCCAGCAGAGAAGACGCCCATAATGTGGCATAAGGGGTGTCTTGACTATCCCATCTTTGGCCTTCCTATGTGTGTAGCTCATCGCTGTCCCATAGGATAACAACTGTCTGTGCTTTGTCCTGCAGTGCCAGCCCAGTATGATGCTGTCATGTTTGATGTGGACAGCAAAGACCTCACGGTGGGGATGAGCTGCCCACCCCCAGCCTTTGTGGAAGAGCCCTTTCTGCAGAAAGTTAAAACCATCCTCAAGCCAGAAGGTAGGAGGGGAGGTCTGGCCACGTCCCCGTGGCCGGACTGGTCAGTTCTGTGTGGAGTTGGGGCTGTGCCGCTATTTCTTGTCCTGGAGAATAGTGGCCACAGCCAGGATTGCTGCATGGCATCCCCTTCTCCTGGTGGGTCCTGCGCCTGGGTGTTTCAGTGGGCACTGTGACAGCAGTGGGTGGCCTGGCTTGGGCAGGCCGAGACATCCCAGGGGGGCCAGGAGGGTTTTCTGGAAGCAGAAGGTGTAGGCAGTACCTGAGAACAGATCTTGTGGCCACCCATGACCCGAGTGGCAGCAGGGACATGGAGCGGGGCAGGGGGCCCTGGGGGGATGCCGCTGAGGGAGACATTTTCCCTGGCGTGGCACAGGGTGGCAGTGAGCAGGGCAGGGCACTCGGGCTGCTCTGACCTCCCTCCCTCTCCCCCTGCCGCAGGAGTCTTTGTGCTGAACCTGGTGTGCCGCGATGCCCGGCTGAAGGAGTCCGTGCTGGGCACCCTCAGGGCCGTCTTCCCGCTGCTCTACGCCCGCCGCATCCAAGGGGAGGTGAACGAGATCCTGTTCTGCCAGCCGGGCCCCGCGGGCCGGCGCGACCCCACGGAGCTGGGGGCACGGGCACGGGCGCTGGAGGGGGCCCTGCGGCAGCCGGGGCGGCCCTGGGACAGCTCCTACGCGCTGGCAGACATGCTGCACGCCGTCCACATCCTCTGAGGGGCCCTGCCGCTGCTCCGACACACTGCTGCTCCTCCTGGGCCGTGTGGCCTCATAACAGGGCCCAAGGCCGGCCTGGGCCTGCGGGAAGGATGGGACTGGCACGGGAAGGTGCTGCCTGCAGCGTGGCTCCTGAGGAAGGGGGCCGGCACCATGGGGGGCTGTACAGCCCAAGGGGCAGCGCTCAGGGGTGAGGAAGGTGCCGTGGGACTGGCAGGACTGTGGGTTTGGGTCTGTCCTCGTTGCTTTCCCACTTTGGGAAGAACCTCCCTCTGACTCTGCTTCCCCTTCAGCACAGCTCCTTTCATTCTGTTGGTGCTTCTTCTTGCGTCTCCAGCATTCCTGGTGTCTCTGCAGAGCTCCAAGCCTGCTCCTGGATGTGTGTGGGTGGGCTGGAAGCTGTGAGAATAAAGTGCTCAGGGGTGCTCTGAGGCCTGCAGTGTTTTGCTAAGGCTTATTTCTGAAGCACCCACACTCCTGGAAAACCTGTGGTCACCCCTGCACTTCAAAGGCCTGTCCTGGGAGCAGGACACCCCACAGCCCACTCACCCTCCCCAGACTGCATCCCACTACGTTTCCCCTCTTCCAAATCTCTCCAGCCATCGCCACTAAACTGAAACCCCCTGAGCTCAGCTTCTGCCTCAGGGCCAGCAGGGACCCAGCCCTGGGCTCAGGCCCCTGGCCACACCAACCCACTCACCCAGCTGGTGCAGGTCAGCCTTTCTGCAGGATGAAAGGGCAGCCAGAAAATACCCATTGAGGTGTTCCCACAGCACCCCAATCCTGCCCAGCTCATTCAAGAGCTGACCTGTGTGTCCTGGCTGGTAACAGAGCAGCTGCCCTGCAGGTTCTCATTCATTCATCAGAAGCTGTTTTGGGGAGGCTTGTCTTTGTCCCCTGCAACAGGTGGTGCCCAAATGAGCCTGAGACACGGTACCAAAGTGAGCAGCTTGCAGACAGCAACACACCGGTGCCTTGCCCCTGATCCTGCACCCTCACTCCATGCTCCCCTCTGCCACTGGCAGCCTGACAGAGGACATCCTTCTGACAGCTGCTTCCCAAAGCACACCCTCCCCAGCCACCTTTCCACAGCCCAGGGAGGTAACAAGACACCAGAAGTAGCTCCAGCAGGGATCTGTGTCTCAGCATCCCTGCTGGGGCTGTCTTCCAGCTCTGCAGCTCACACACCCTGCGCAGGTTTTGGGCTGCCCCACATTGGCCTCTCCTCACTTGGAAGGAGCCAGCTCTGCTCCATCTGTGGGAAAATCTCTGCCACTTCAGAGTGAAAGGATGTGTGAGCCTGAGGGTTTGCAGTTCTCCAGCTCCATGGGGCCATGGAAAGGACACCCCAAAGGCTCTGTCTGACCCTCTGAGGCAGGGAGACCATGTGCCCACTGCACCAATGCAGGAGATGGGGCTCTTGGTGCCCAGGATGCACCACAGCAGCAGCTGTGCTGCCCGCAAACGCCTCCCTCTGATCAGCAACTGGGGATGTATTGTCATTTTAATTTGCCAGGAGGTTCTACTTTGGGAACTGCTCTGTTCAGATCCCTTCTCTGATGCTTCCTCCCCTGTTCCCCTTCACACAGAGGGCCAGATGGGTGTCCTACTTTCTCCCTGGGCTAACCTGCATTTACACAGAGGGAGTAGGTGCTTTTTTTAATAAGTGCTTTTGATGGTTTCCAGGCCCTGGAGAGCAGGGCTGGCCTGCTCCCTGCCTCAGATAAAGGCTGGCACCCCGGTAGGTGCCCTCTGTGTCACTCAGCACCCAGTCACTCCTCCAGTGTGTTCTCCTCTTGTGGTGAATTCAGGACACATGGGGGAGAAACAAGGCTGAAGCTGGAGCTGAAGTGCGCCTGCCCCCATGCAGTTTCTAAAGCTCCTCTGTGATGAGCACTGTTTTGAAAGATCTATTATCCACCTAGCTTAGCAATGGCAAATTTCTCAACTAGATCTGCAGTGCTGCATTTACTCTATTTTTAACTTAGTTTGCAATTCTCAACATAATCTTAACGACATGGTTTGTGTATGTGTGCCCTTTATTTTACCGAAACCATCTCCTTTCTTCCTCAGGAGTTCATACAAAGGCTGCCTTCATCCCTCCCTTGTCCAGTCCTGCCTTTCTGTTGTGCTTCCAAAATGCTGCATAACGCCACATCCTGGTGGAAAAACAAAAGCCATCTATTAGAAACAATGCAAGGACGAAATCTCAGTTCATTGCAGCTGTTCTTGCAGCTACTGATAGCATGAACTCTTTGGTCTGGAAATTAATTTCAGCTGGAAAACTGGCAAATTCATGAGTGCTGCAAATCCTCTGCAGGTAAAAAGGCTCCAAGGCTGGAGTAATTGACACGTAGTAAATATTTCTCTGCTGGCAGCCAGAACATGCAGCTAATGTATATGTTTGGCAGTGTGATTCTGTCGAGTGTTTTGGCAATGTACTCATGTTTACATCCCTTACTCCTCACTTCCTTCCCTTGCAGTGTAGGCACGCTGTCAGTGGCGGGATAGAAACAAGCTCTGCCGTCACTTAGCAACCTCCACTGGCACGGAGATGTTGACTTTTTCCTTTCCGGCTTTCCCAGCACAAAAAGAGCCCAGTGTGTAACTCATCCCACAGCTCAGGTGTGAGGCTGCAGCCAGCTTTGGGCTGGTCCAGTCCCTTCTCAGAGCATCACATCCACGTCCTGCTGCTGCTCCACTGAACGAGACACTGGGAGTTGGTGGGTCAGCCCTGAGTTTCCTGAGCCTGGGTGGAAGGCTCCAGAGAGGTTTTTTTGGCCCGGGGTGGCTGTGGGCAGGCAGCTGGTGGGACGGTGACGCTTTGAGGCAGGCACTGATGTGGTGCCACACGTACACCCCATATGGTGTCACAGCCCCAGGTCCCTGTTCTGCAGAAGAGGATGACACTCCAGTTCCCTCTTGGGAACAGGATGGAGGTGGATAAGGGACATACTATAATCAGCTCTAAGTACAGCAAGCAGCTGGGAGAGATTTTGCAGCACCAGAAGCTGCAGGGACTGAGCCCTGGGCTGATTCCCTCCAGCTGGTCAGAGCCTTGGCCGCACTGCCTGGGGATGCTGCACAGCACGGTCCAGCACAACAAGGGCTCCAACAGCCACTCCCAGAGGCTGGAAGCACGTGGGAAATGTTTTGTCCCTGAAATCTTCCCTTGGGGAAGCACTTGGCTTGTCTGGCTTTGTGGCCAAGGAAGCAGGCATGCTGCCAGGGTGCAGGGAGGGAGTACAGCTCTTTCCTGGGGTGCTGAGGGCTGCAGGGAAACATCTCTGCAGGCTGCAATGCAGCACGGTGCCCTTTATCGACCCTGCAACGGGATGCACCCGACTAAAGAATGCAGCTGGAGGTCACAGGGCAGGAGAGAGGAGAGATGGGACAGGGATTGGGTTGTCCTGCGTTCAGTGAGTCAGCAGTGCTCCGGGCTGTGGGGGGAAGGCAGAAAGCACATCCTCTTTACATGGAGAAATGCTGCAGCCACTACTCTAATCACAGCTCTGCAGCCACTCTGGCTTTCTTTCACGGGCTTGAATTCCATCTTTTGCAGCTTCAAGGTCTGAGCTGTCGTCCTGGCAGATGCACAGGCATAATGCTGACTGGCACCTTCATGCAGCTCCACTGCAGAGCCTAGTGCTGCCGAGAACATGGGAGCTCCCCCTTGCACGGGCTCCCTGCCCACACCTCCTCCCGCTCCGTGCCCATCAACTGCCTGAAAGGCTCTGCAAAAACTCTGCGTTTGTGTCTGAAGCAAGCAGGAGGTGAGGAAGGTCCCTGGAGAGACGAGGAAGTGTGAAGGAACCTGCCTGTTCTTAGGAGAGAGGATGCAGCCCGTGCTGTGCTCTGCTCCCCCCGGGCAGGGCAGCGTGACTGGCTCTTCACTGCAGATATCTTCGAGTCTCCACTCGGCTGGTTTATACAGAACTCATTTCTAGTGAAGGGAATTGCACTGGTGTGTGGCTGTGAAGCAGCCTGGGGACCTGGTCCAAATGTCCTCAGTTTTAACATCATGCTGCCTGGTTAGGGAGAAGTGTCTGTGTGTGAGTTTGTAGGTCCAGCTGCACCCTGAAGCCAGGCTATTTTTGCCATGTATTTTTCTGAACGTCGAGGCAGGACAAGCTTGCTGTCTGTAGCCTTGATCTGAAATGCACTGGAGGCTGTGACTGGGGGGCCCAGGCAGACTGTGCTGGAGCTGGTGACATGTGACATCAGACCATGCTGTTGGAGTCAGGGTGTCACCCTGGGGAGCAGGGCACCCACCCTTCCTGCCATACCAGGAGAGGTTTTCTCTCCCTGCTGAGCCTGGCATGCAGCAAAAGGAAATGATAAGTACTGTGGGGCACAACTGGGCACACCAGGGTAAAACCAGATTGTGTTTATCTGGTTAACCAGTGAGCAGCACAGCTCTGTGCTCCTGGGGATTGTACCTACTGCTCCCCCAGAGAACAATTTCTTGCATGGCCCCCTGACACTGATTTGGGTCTTGTATTTCAGAGTTATTTGTTACAAGAAGCTCTGCAATGGTCTCTGCTGGTAGCACCCCTGTTTCCTTTAATTTAGCCACTCTGAATCTTGGCAAATTCAGAAAGCCAGGCTGGGCTCTGCACGGGGCTTTGGAACAAGCTGCCCAGAGAAGTCAGTCACGAAAAGCAGAGACCTAAAGATATGCTTGGGTGCCTCTCCTCTCTCCTTCCCTGCTTTCTTGGAGTTGTTGGAAAAAGGAGGAAAACCTCTCATGATAACGCAAGCATCCATAATGAAATTGTTTGTGCTTTTTCCAGAAGGTGGGGAATCTATACTTGGCTGCCTGTGGCTTTTTTTTTTTTTCCTTTTTTTTTGGATGGGGGAAGAGTGGATTTTTGTAAGTGATAGAATGTGGGCACTTAGTGGTTTTAACTCTGCTTGATCAGAAAAAGAAGTTTGGTTTGGAAACTTTCCAGACTTGGGGGAATAACTTGAACTTTTTCTAATCTAAGTTGTTTTCCTAATTTATTTTATTTTATTCATGGAAGCAGACAAACCTGTAATTTAAAGACCCCACAGAAAGGACAGTTCCCCAGGTTATCAGTTTGAAGGTGTGCATGGTGCTGCTCCCCAGGCATCGTGCCTTTCTCCATCTTCATTTGTCTCCTGTGGAGATGCAATCCTATGGCCAGGCTGCTCTTCTAGGGATCTTAATTATTTCATGGGAGCAGCACAAAGTGCTCTGACACTCATAATGTTCTTCCCAACTTCCAGCCTCCATAGAAACCCACAAACTGGAGGAAGGCCAGGCAGCTACTCCAGTGCCTCCTGGCATAGCTTGCTCGCCCAGGAGTGGGGAAGAAATAATCATGCTGCTAATTGGCATAATTATGTCAATAACTCCCAGGCTCCCAACTAGACAGAAATGATGGCAAGGCTTTTCCCAGAGGCTGTGATCTAACTGCAGCGGGGAGGACAAGCCGATTAAAAACTGTTACTTCTTTCCAGAGTTATAGGTCGGTCTGTTGTAATTTTTTACACTTATTGAGAGCTGTGGCCAGGAAGTTTTGATAATCCTCCAGATCGTTAATCTCCGTCAGCCTGCGGGATGTTCACAGTTCCCTTTTGTTTTGCTTTTCACGCTGAGCGAGGGCAGTGTCTGCTTTAATAGAGAGGATAACTTTTATCGCTGCGGGACTCCAAAGGCTGCATTTCAGATATGGTCATGATGTGACTGCTGCCAGTAATCGCAGATAAATCTCATCTCTGTTGTGTGCCTGAGCTTTTAGCTCAGCCTCAGCGTGCATTTTTAATTGAGCCCGCTGCAGTGTCATGGCTTGGAGCTTGAAGTCGTTTCCCAGCCTGCTCCCAAGCCATCCACCTGCTGCCAGCCCTGCCAGGGCCGGCTCCTCCTCTGTGCCTGACCCTGGCAGCACTCCTGCCTGTGGCTCAGCATTGCCACAGCCCTTCCCAGCAGCAGCATGGGGTGGCTGGTTGGGGTTGGGGCTCTCAGGGGAGAGGGGCAGTGTGGTGGTCCCATGGACCTGCGTGAACCATGCTCCTCGTGTCCGAGCGTGGCAGCACCGAGGTGGCTTTGTCCTCAGGCAGGAACAGCATCACAGAATGGGTCAGGCTGCCAGAGAGCACGGTGGGGCATCTGGTCCAATCTCCCAGCTCAAGCAGTGTCATCCCAGAGCACAGGATTGTGTTCTGTTGGTTCTGGGATATCTCCAGGGAGGGAGACTCCACAGCCTCTCTGGGCTATCTGTGAAAAAACAACCCCTAACAGGCAAGCTCTAAGTGATGGCCAGGTGGTAGAAAGACAAATTACTCGTCGGTAGAATTGCCTTGTTAAGGTCGACATGTTTCAGTTATCTCTGACCTAGAGGGAGGTTACCAAAGGGAAGGCAGAAGGGTGTACCACTCTTAGCTGACACAAAGAATGCAGAATTTAGGGGCTACAAGGATGTTTGGCAGAACACCCATGATAAGGAAGAAACTAGTAAAAACAATCGAGCAACTGTGCTGGAATCAGCTCTGGCTGGGTAAGAGGTGATTCTGGCAGGGGCAAATTGTGACCACTGACTCACTGATCACCGACCCAAAAACCCCACTAACTCTAGGGAAAGACTGAGCATGCAGACTAATCAGCACTGGAAGCAAGAGGATCATTAACCAACAGAAGACAGAACACTAATTAATAAGCGAACTAGGTAACTTATAGCCAATAAACATCAATGCCTTGGTTTATTAAAATCCAGGGAAAAGGAAAAACTTTTGACAGCGGTCATGCTGGCTTTGTGGATTTGTCACCCAGCCATCTTCCTGCGCAGAATTGTAAATAAATCCAACCCTTGACTCTGAGCGTGGATGGGCCCTTGGCACAGCGCGGGGAAGAACGGATTTTGGGACAACCGTGGGACAACCGTGGGACAATCGCGGGCCCCGCACCAGGACCTACACGGGAGGGGGCGTGGCCTCCCGCAAAGCTCCGCCCCCATGCCGCGGAGGGAGGGGCGCATGCGCAGTGCGCCGGTCGTTACCTGTCAGCGGCGGCGGGCGGAGGAGGAGGAGGCGGCGGCGGGATGGAGGGGCTCATCCCGCTCGTTAACCGGCTGCAGGATGCCTTCGCGGCGCTGGGCCAGAACTGCCTGCTCGACCTGCCGCAGATCGCGGTGGTGGGCGGGCAGAGCGCCGGCAAGAGCTCCGTGCTGGAGAACTGCGTGTCGAGGTGAGGGGCGGCGGGCACGGCACCCCCGCGGGCCCCCCCGCTCCCCCCGCACGGCCCCAGCGCGCGCTGTTCCCAACGGCCGCGGCGCGCGCCCCCCCTCAGAGCGGCGAATGGGGGGGGGGTGTCGGGCGGGGATGGACCGGGAGGGTTTTCTGGGGGACAGTTCGCGCCTCCGAGCCCACCGTGGGTGCTCGGTCCCCACCGAAGATGCTCGCTGTCTCTCCCCCCGCGGTGCCTCGGGGGTGGCGAGGCGGGCCCTGGCCCGGCAGCGCCCGTGATGCGATGTGCGCGGTGCCGGGAAGCCGCCGCGGCTCCGGTGCGAGCGCGTTCGTGTGCCCGCTTCGTGTGTGTGTGTGTGTGTGTGTGTGTGGGTGACCGCTGCTCAAGAGGAACGAGGTGTTTAAAGCCCCAAACCCTAATTTCGGTGAGGTGCTGGCTCTGGGCAGCTCATTGCTCCCATCCCATCGCATATAAATTCGCACACGCCTGTGGGTATTCGGATCACGGAGTCATTAAGATTGGAAAAGACCTCCAAGATCGTCAAGTCCAACATGCGCATCGTTTCTAACAAATCTCTGACGGGAGAAGGGGAAGCCTGACGATTCAGGCGGTGCTTTTTGACGGCCAGGCAGTGCCCCTGGAGACGTCCCGAGGTAAACATGGGCTTCACGTGCTGTTCGATGAAGTTCCTGCTGCGTTTGCCTCAAATAGCTGCGGGCTCCCGGAGGAAGGTGGTGCTCCCGCAGCGAAGCTGCGATCTGGTCCGGATTAGAGGGTCGAAATACTGCTGTGTGCCGGTGACTGGGGGACTTGGATGTGCGGAGATCTTTACTGCAGGTAGTATTAAATGCTGTGACACTCCACAACCTGGCCGTGTGTCAGGCTGTGATAGCTCTTGATACCCAGTATAAAAATACTGTATAGTGGTTCTTCATCTCTACTTAGAACTGACTGTGTTAAGTGTCAGTTCTTCCTCTTCTTTCTCCTTGAAGACTCTAGCTAGCTGCTGGTGTTGACAGTATTGCCAAACCTCTCGAGTTTGGAAAACACAAATGAGATCCTCAGAAAGCACGACTGGCCATCAAATTATTACTGTTTTCTCTAAGCAAGTCCTTAAAAAGTATTTTGGTAACCTTCTGACTTTTTGAGCTGCGTGTCCACAAAGCTGCGCTAAGCACGTGCTGAGGGGAAAAAGCACCTTCATTTTCCTTGTCAGTGAGGATATTTTGGTCCCTGGGGTCGGCGCTGGGTGAGGTGGGCTGTGGACTGATGTCAGTCTCTGGATGCAGCTGTGCTGATGGAAGATCGTACTGCTCGCAGGTGCTTGTCGCTGCTCAGCTGCCAGAGGCGCCTGCTCCATCTGATCCGCAGGTGGAGCTGTTCTTCTGCGCCGCCTGGATGTGCCTGGCTGGAGCCAAAGGTGAAAAGGAGCAGTTCGTGCTGGTCTGGCCCGTTTGGCCGGGAGGCTGGAACCAGCTGCACGAGTGAGATGTGGGCACTTCTAGGAGGATTTATGAAGGAGAGCTAGGGCCACTCGTGTTTTTTCACTCGTATAGTTATTGACTGTGCAGCCTGCAGACTCTTCAAGACAGTCTCTTCAGAGAAGAGATTACAGGCTACTGTGGAACACCTGAATGTCTCTGTCACACGGGATTTGGAATTTGGATTCTTTCAGCCTGGTTTCAGAGTTCCACGTAGTTGTTTTATGCAGTAACTTCTTGAGATTCAGTGGGAACTGATCTGTAGTACCTCCCTACTTGCAACCTTGGAGCCTGTTGCAAAAATGTCATTAAACTGCATTGCTTCAAACCTGTTCCATGAGACTTGAGCATGGATGTTTTGCTTTTCCTCCAGACTGAGTATGTGTGGTCAGCACATGTGCCCTTGCTAAGCTGTGAGAATTTGGTTGTGAACCCTCAGAACCAGATTGAGAAATATCCATGAGCTCAGAAGAGGATTTTGCTTGTTAGAGCAGCAGACAAATGGCCCGTGTCTCTTTTTAGTAAGCCATAGGATATTCCTGTTTTTATGGGATAATACAGCTGCTCTCTGCAAACAAGTTTGTTTCATCCACATCTGTCTTAATATGGCTTGTAGAGGTAGCAAGTCTCCCTGTAGAGCCATGCTGGGCTCATTTCTCTTTGTTACAGGTGTATTGCAGGACCTCTGGCAACCACGGAGCCAACTCTAACTCATAGTAACACAGTTTTGAAATTGACATCAAAATAGAGCTGTCCTTGCATTGCTCTGCAGTCTGAGCGTTAATTCTCATGGCTTTGGTTTAGCTTTTTTTGGTTTGGGTTGTTTTGTGGTTGTGGGGTTTTTTTTGGTTTCAGTTTGGTTTTTTTAACCACATGAATCACTGTCATTAGTAGATTTTGAACTCTTAGCCTTCAGAGACACCGTGAGGATCTCTTTCCTTCAGGAACAGCTGTAATTGGTGTGAGGAAGGCACGGTATCCTCCATGTGACGGGCAGGGTCTTGCTGCACACACGCTGCTGGTTGTTAACCTGTATTTGTCAGCGGAGCTGTGGTGACGTTGGTCGTTTTAACTCCAGGATCAGGTTGTCTGTAGCCACTATAGCACTGTGGGTGTTTCAGGCTTTCACAAGATCTTTGGTTGTGCAAAGATTACTTTTTTTGCACTTGGACAGTAGAAACTGTTTTCTGACTTGCAGGAGGTATCAAGAGTTAGAGCTCTCTGTGTGTCCCAGGAAGGATGTTGGGCCATGCAGGGTTATCTGTACTGCTGTAATTTTTCAGCAGCGTTGTGAGGAATGTGGTGCTGGCACGTTTGTGGGGGCTGGCAGGTGGCCTGGGAGCCGGGGCCAGGTGAACGACACGTATCCATCCCTGCCTCAAGGCCTGCTTAGGTGCACACAGGATCCCAGATGACTACCAGCAGGCAGGGAATACGGTGGGATTAGTTCACATGTGTTTTGCATTGGTGGTGGTGCTGGATGAGGATAGATTCTGCATGTTTGCTGCTGCAGGAATTGTGTGACACCCAGAGCTACTTGTCTCCTTGTAGGCTGGCTTTGAACTAAGCTGGAATGAAGCGGTGTCAAATCTCCCAATGTATCCATTGTTGTTATTTGGATTAGCATCCCCTGAGGAATTCGGAGAGTTTCCTCTTTATGTGCTTCTCCTCTGCATTAGATCCTGGAGACAGTTTCTTTTGGTAGTCAAGGACTGTGTGTGAAGGTTTTTCTCTCAGGATTCTGGTTATATTTAGATGGAAACAGAGATTCCAGAGAGCACCTGAGGACAGCAGTCATTGCCATTTACGGGCTAGAGCTTCATGTGCTCATAGCTGGAGCTCATGGTGTGTGTTTGAGGAAATGAAGTTGTCTGTAGAGCAAATGTTCTTCCTACCTCCTTCTGCTTCCCTCTGTAGCAGGAGTAAATGTGCCCAGAAAATGCTGAGCCAGAGTTTCAAGCAAAGGATCTAATGCAGCCTTCTGGTAGAGGTTGGTTGGAGAGTGATTCAAGAGCACAAAGGGAAGTCAAACAACAAGTGCCAGCAGGTTGCCAGCGGGAGAAGGCACTTGGTCCCTCTTATTCCTGTGCTCCTGAGCACTTCAGGGCCAGGAGCTTGCATGTTGTTTGTGCTTTTCAAACTCGCTTTTGGAAATAATAGGGTTACTTAAAAGAAAACTGATGGGAGGAAGCAATCCCTGTAAACTGTATTTGGAGAGAAAGCACTTTCTGTTATTTCATCTGTATCCAAATGGGGTTTTCAGATAACTGAAGGCATGGACAGCAAGCTACCTTGCCAGGGCCTCCTTCTTCAGAAATCAGAACCTTGTTTTACTCTTAAAATAACAAGATATTAATAATTAGGTTTCCAACTTGAAAGCTCTTCACTTCCCTTCCTGCTTAATATAATACAAACTGCATGTGGCCAAATAAGGGTTTTATAAGAGATGTGAACTCTTGATTGTAGGCCTGTCAGTCATAATCAGACAGGCACTTTCATTTTAAGAGCCCGAGGTCTGGTTGTGTAATTCAGTTTTACAGCTTTTTGATCTGAGATGCTTTTGATAATCTTAGGGCCACTGCATGTAAGTAGAGCTATTTATTTTGACATATGTAGTGATTATTTCTTTTTGAAATTACTGTTCCTCGTGTGCTCAGCTCATTCTGTTCTGCTTGAGATGGCGGTTGTGAAAAGACTGCGTTGAGTCATTAGGAGAAGAGAAGGGACTTTAACTCTGGCTGCTAGAGCAGAAAATTTCTCTGAAGAATGTAGACATGTATTTAGATTGATGCTTCCTGGGGGAGATGTATTAAGATTGGTGCAGGTATTTTATTCTTTTAGTTACTAGGCATTGACAGAAAAACCTTTTTTTACAGAAAATCAGGCATGAAAAAGCTAAGCAGTCAAACTGAGATACAAACTGAGACGTGGTGCTGTGTACCCTTTTTTAATCTTAAGGATCTTCTGGAAATGGGAGTCAGCCACTCCTTTTCCTGACTAATTAAGCCACAGTACAGCTTGGAGTACAGTATTGAGTATATTAGCCTGGTTATCAAAATACTCTGGTGCAACGAAAGCAAGAATTTTCTGGGTATTTCATTAATTAGAAACAGCAGCAGATGAGATAGTGGCTCATTTGGGTTTCTTCCCTGAATGAAGCTTTTGCATTTGTACATTGAAGAACTCACAGGCTGTTTAGATGGGATACATATGGCCTGCTTTTGTCCTTAAATCTAACTCCATTGTGGACTTTAGGTTCTTTTTTTTTTTTTTCTTCAAGTATTGAGAGTTGATATATATGAAGTAAAGGAAATGTGTATTAAAAAACAGACCTGCAAACAAATATGCTGTTTTTTCACCACCACCCCACATGTAATTTTTTTCCTCTAAAACTACTTTGAGGATTTGTCTTTTATTTTTGGCATTTAAATTTGGCCAATTAAGAGGAGCTGTACTCTGTCATGAGGCAGGCATAGTATAGAGCTCTGACCTTTATTCTGGCATTTAAGTTCAGCGTATCAGGCAGATTAGAGATGCTAAATCAATAAGTAACACTTCACTTCTGTAAAGTGTGCCTGTGAGAATACACAGTCTTACTATAACTTCAGCATGTTGTGTACGATCAAGGAATTGTAGCATTTAGTGAATACAAGTGTAGTATTTGAAGTCTGTGCTCTAGACTTCAGAAAAACTTCAAAACCCTGCAAGAAGCAATGTTCAAAAAAACCCCGGTCTGGTCTCGAGCGCCTTGTGAGAAATCAGCGCTGCAGACTCAGTGGCAGTTGTTAGTGGGAGTTCAATCCATCAAGGTACTGCAGGTGGCTGCATCCTCTGATCATTTTTAAAGGAGAGCAGTCATCTCAGGAGAGATTTGTGGGTTGGTTTTTGTTTTTTCTTTTTTTCAGACCCTATGAATCTACTTAACTTTATCCAGACTTTCCTGGTTTTTAATACTGAGGCACTTCTGGAAGTTCAACAGATTGTCTGACTCTCTAGACTCTTGTATAGTGTTACAAATCTGTTACTCCCTGCCTTCAGGATGGAGCCCACACGGGATTTTGTGGTGTTGAGATCAACAAATAACCAACACCTTTGTTGTCTTGCCGTTTCTGCTGATGTTTCACGCTTATGTCACTTTCCCGTGTAGGTGAAATAGCAAACAAGGATTGCCAGTTTAGATAAAAAGATTTTAGGAATGGGATTGTTTGGACATTCACCAGTAAACATTGGGAGTGATGGTGCCATGGATTGCAGCAGGGACATGGAAGTGTGGACACTGCTCTCTGTCACTCTTTACTGTGTGACCTCGAACTGCTTTCTAAATAACACCTGCATGAGTATCCACACATGCCTTAACTGGATGTAGAATATAGATTTTTATTCCTTTGTTTGTAACTTGCTTCTATCTGTAAAGGAAGATGGTAGTGTATAATCTTAAAATCAGTGTGGGATAACTGTGATTGTTGTCTAAAACTGCCTGTTATGCATTTCTCTTGTTTGAGTGATGGCTGATACAGATTTCTGTGTGCAACCAAAACTGAGCCTTGGATTCTGCTTTGAACAGCTGAGATGTAGCAGTGTTTCCTCATCCCAGAAAGGCACCAGCAATAGCTTAGTCATTGAGAGAGATCATGTTTGTGGTTTGTCTTCCCTCAGTTGATCACTGAGCAAATTGACGATGCTCCTCCAAGTATTTATGGGTTTCTGAAACGGTGCCTAGATTGCAGGCATGAGGGGGAGAGACTTTTTTGCTTTTTCTGGTTTGGTTTTCTTACTGTTTTGGGGGGATTTTAAACATAATAAGGCCTTCCAGTAAATGGAAGTCCACGAGTTCCCCATGTTTGCTGTGCTCGTGTGTAACTGGCGACTGGGAATCCCTTTAATGCTGTGTACCTGTAGTGTAAATATGCTGAGGACAGGAAATGAGCATTATTTAACTGTGACCTTGCACCCTTTTCTTCAGCAAGTTGCATGGAGATGAACAAGGCAGCATTATTGAACTAGAGAGGAGCAAAATCCCATTTAACTGGGTGCTGGGCTCTGATGAGCTGCCAAGCCCTGCTGTCTGTGACAGCCTCTGGGGTGTAAAGGAGACTGTAGCTGGAGATAAGAGAGCTTTCAACCCAAGTGTCTGCTGATAATGTCAGCTTTTATAATTTGTGTGTGGAAGCTATGCTTTCAATTCAGCGCCTAGCATGGCATTTCTGCCTCCTAGCTCCTGTGCAAAATCACCAAAATTTCATTGTTCAGGTGTGCAGGAGATTCACTCTGTGCTGTGAGGTGGATTTCAGCCCTCATAGATGAGATCATCAGAGTCAGAGTAACCTTGGGCACTTGGGGCGTTGTTTACTCTGTGCACTGCAGATGCCTCAAACCATGGACATCTATTCAGTGATCTCAGCTCTAGAGGGTGCCCTGAAGCTGCCTGTGTGTCACTCACCTGCAGAGAACAGACAGGGCTCTGCATGGCAAGGATGAGAACCACCGAGAGACATCTCTGCTCTCTGCTGCATGTTGGGGGAAATGGGCTCTCTTCCAGCCCTGCTCATCAGCCAAGCTGGAAGCTGCTGAAGAAATTTTGGCATAATCCATCAGAGGCAGTGTTGTGCCCTTGTGTGCTCACCTGTTTATTTGTTCAGAGGCTAAACAAACGTTGACAGAAGATCCTCAATGTCTGTCAGATCTGGGAAAGAGGCTGAGAAGCTCAAGAGTCTGGACTGAGACCTGCAGCCTAATGACTTTGTTAGTGTTCTGGGAAGTAGCAGCACAAAACACTCTTTTGGTCAGATTTCTAATATAGATTTTTCTTGTGCCAATAATTCAGTTTGTGGTGAGCAGAGAGATGGGAGATGATGACTGATATTAAATTTCGCTGTTGAGCTAAACAGACTTTACCTTGTCCTGGACAATATATTAATTTGCACATACCACGGGCTCAGAGAAGGATAAATGGGCAGGTAGAAAATAATAAAATGTCCAGAGAAGAGAAGCTGTTCGAGAAACTCGGATCACTTGTTTTGGAAACAATCTCCTTTCCCCCTTCCTTCTGTAGTTGTCTTCCTGTTGATAAATTCATGCCCTTTATACTGCAGTTCCCACGGTGTATATATTCCAGAGGGAGTACAGGAATTGAATCCAGTTACATTCCAGCTCTGCGAAATGATCTGAAATGGCTTGTGTTGTACCAAAAGAGGTGATTGTACAGTTTGACACCTTGTCTACTACAAAAGAGAAATGTATTTTCATGATGCTTCTGAAAAGTTCTTGGATTTTACTAGCATGCGTCATAGCTGATTGTATACTGTGCTACTGTTAAAAAGTCTGTATTGATGGATCCCAGTTCAGGAGAGTGGGATTTGGGAGGAAGAACAGCAGATTGTTTTTTCTGGGTTTTTGATAACAACACTGGAATTCACAGTTTCTAAAAGATTTGTCCTGACAGAGTGTCAAGAGATGAATTATTTGCTAAATGCAAGTATTTCTGTAGTAGTTAGCTTGTTGTAGCTGATAGGTCTGGTTTGTTGTGACATGTTTTCTTTCTGATCCTTGCAGTCAGATTTTTTTCTCTGATTATATTACCGGGAAAAACTACTTACTCAAATCTTTCTAAAGAAACATTGTTAATTGCATTTGGCAGCTGGAAGCGATTGGAAAAAAACCCAAACAGCCAAGGTCTATTTAGAGTACTGACAACAATTTAAAGTGAGTAAAGAATTTTTGTTGTTTGTTTCTTGTGTTGAGATACAGAATCTTGCTGCATTAGTATTCACCCCGAGAATGGATGGGCCTTTATGCACCAACATCCTATGCAAATGAGTCCTTTCCTAAAAGCAAACATATCTGATTAGGGAGAATAAGTTGTCCTGCAAAGTCTCCTTCATTCTTTTTGACATGAAATTCTGAGAATTGTCGGGCTTTCTTTGTGTTTTGTGCTTCCTTTCTCCCCCTTCCACCAGCCCTTGGAATTGATGGAGAGCACCGTTGGGCAGGAAATAGCAGAAGCTTTTGTAAAATCTTAAAAGGGGAAGAGGAAAAAGGGCATTTTGAGCAGTGGCATGAGGATGATGCAGCGGAGTGCTGGCTGCCTGCCAGGGAGGACAGATGCACCGTGCATACCGTGCCTTGCCCACGAGCTGCACATTGGCAGCCTCCCTCTCTGTTCATCCAGCACAGCACTGCACACAGAGCACTCTTCATCTCACACCCCTGCCCTCTGCCTGGCAGCTTTTCATGCCTGTGGACGGCAAGTGTGCAGTCCTGTAGGCATCACTGAGATTTTAAAACTTTCTATCATGTAAAAGGCATTTTCTTGAATCCTAGCAAGTGCATCTTGTTCCCCTGAGTCAGTGAACAGTCTCACCTTTCTCTGTGTGGAAATGTGATGGGGTATTGTCACTGCTGTCAGAATACAGCATTGGATTGGTCTAAGAAGGTCTGTGCCTTCCTAGACTTGAGTTCAAATGTCCCCTACTTCGGGGAACCTGTTGATTCCAGTTTTGTTTAATGGAAGGCTTTACCGTTTGGACCGGAGTAATTTTTGGCACTAATTTGCTCATAGCCCTGTGATGTCTAATGGGGGAGATTTAATGACTTCTGGCAGATTGTTGGGCAGAAATGCTGCTGCTGCTTACAGAAAGCATCTTCCAGATCCAAGAGGAGTATAATGGCAGGGATTTCTGAGCCTGCTGTCTCTCCAGTCTTCTGCATGAAGAGGAAATGTCAAGCTTTGCTTTCTCACCTGAGTGATGCCTGTGCACAAGCATTGAGCATAGTTGCTATGGAGGTGCCCAGTTAGTGGGACTGAAATCCCTTGCTCGCTTCTTTGAAGTTTTTCAAGGGCTTTAAAAAAAAATTGCCACATTTAGAATCAACACTTTCATGTTCCCACAGCTGGGTCTTTTTGGGTAGACTTTTTTTTTTAACATTGCCCTCTGGGTTATTTTATAGTTGGTCTCAATTGCATAAAAGAGTGGAGGGAAAAGGGACCCAAAGAGACATTTTAGGCTGCTAGCTGTAGTGCTGTGTAAGATTTTCAACACTTTGTTTTTTATTTTTCTTAATTCAACCTGTGTTCTTTCTTGCAAGTGATGGATAGGATAATTGGAGTGTCCCTGCTTTGCTGTTGAGGTCCAGTAGTTCAGCAGTGGTGGTGAAGGACATTGATGGGTTGGAAAATGGCTTCTCAAAAAAACCAAGCTTATGTACCCTGCTTGAGAGGAAGAGGAGTTGACAGCCCTAAGGTGTCTGGATACTCTGGTTTTTTTGCTCCTAAAGCCCTACACACACAGCAGGGGCTAAATGTGTAGTTACTGTGCTTGATTGAGCAGGTTAATTAAAATGATCCATAAGTAGAAGGAAGATTTACCTTGAAAGAATGGTTGCTGCAAACTGAGACCAAACATGAACTAAGCACCAGCCATCTATGCTGTGTGGTTTCCAAAAAAGCACTGGAAAGATCAGTACAGAGCTTCAGGAACTGATACATCTGAGATCACTAAAACTCCAGAGCCTCTAAAATGCATTTAACATGCTTGGTAGGCCTAATTAAGATAGGTATCATTGGTCTTCAATAAAGCAGATTAATTGTCTTGAACATCTTCCTGTAAGGCTCATTCTGTTGATTGAACAGTGCTGTGGGAGACCCTTGATTGACATTGTGCCAAACAAAAAACCATTTACTCTTCTGTAACTAACGAAAGGAAGTGAGGGATCAAGTGGTGACTGACAATGAGAACTGGTCTCTGTACTTGGAGCTGATGAGGAACAACATATATGGCCAAACAGGAGTGTCATTGTAGAAATACTACTGTGTTATTGAGTTGAAAAAGGCACGTGGTTGAGAACATCAAAGCACAGCTGAGGCAGTGCCTGAAGGCTTTTGAGACTTCTTGAAACTCCTGGGGTTATCTTTGTACTGTCACTTGACGGGTAGAGAATATGTGCTTCCAAAGCCACTAGGAGTGAATACAGTGGTGTCTTGTGTCAGTGATGGCAAATCTCATGGGCTTAATTCCTCAGAAGGCCTCCGTGGAAATGCAAAGTACATTTCCCAGCTCCTGGACATACCTTGCTTTGTAATGAATTGAAAGTGAGCGAAGGATCTGCTGCTGGGTCCTCCGTGGGGTTGGTGAGCCCAGGAGCAGGTGAGATAGAATGGGCACATCTGCAAAATAGGTCTGCAGATGTGTATTTTTAGCATTAAGAGTTCTCCAGTTACAAATTACCTTCCTAGACTTGAGTTCAAATGTTCCCTACTTCAGGGAACCTGTTGATTCCAGTTTTGTTTAATGGAAGGCTTTACCGTTTGGACCAGAGTAATTTTTGGCACTAATTTGCTCATAGCCCTGTGGTGTCTAATGGGGGAGATTTAATGACTTCTGGCAGATTGTTGGGCAGAAATGCTGCTGCTGCTTACAGAAAGCATCTTCCAAATCCAAGAGAAGCATAATGGCAGGGATTTCTGAGCCTGCTGTCTCTCCAGTCTTCTGCATGAAGAGGAAATGTCAAGCTTTGCTTTCTCACCTGTGTGTTGCCTGTGCACAGGCATAGGTTTCTTCTTAACCTGGTGGAAGAAGTTATATGAAAAGCCTCCCATCCTCAGGCTTACACGGCACCATGCTTTTTCCTCTTTCTAGAGTTTTTTAGCGTTTGCTTTGAGGCTAACAATGAGAAATGTAAGAGAAATGGAAGCTTTTTGCGTGCTTTTGTGTGTTTTCCACAGCACTTGGAGATGCTGTGTGGATATGTGTCGGTGTTGTTGTGAAGCTGTGTGGCCTTTTGCACAAGGCATGGTCATTCAGCTGCTAATACGGGCCACAAGTGCTCCTGGTGTGCCAGGCTGGAGTCGTCTGAAACAATAAACACTGGTGGAAAAAGGCCCAGGAAAACTTTTGACTTTGGGCACAATTGCTTCCTATTGCAATTAAAGCTGTGTTGCATTCCTTGGCAAAACGTGGGAATAAAAGCCTGTGGGGAGTGCTACCAATGCACTGTTGTTTTTATTAGCTGCTGATGGATCATGGCCTTCCTGCATTTGAGGGTGGTTTAGGGTCTTGGGATAGACTTTATGTTAGTGGGAGAATTTTTGTGACTTTGCTGATGTTGTCTGGCACAATGAAATAGATGGGTCATTTCTGCTTCTCTGTAAGAGAACTCTGGCTCTTGTCCTGAGCCTGGCATGTTTCTGCCCTTTGTGAAAAATGTGGAGGCTTTTTCTTTGGAGGCAACTTTGATTTTTTTAACAATTCATCACCATCCATTTGAATTGTTCGTAGCTCTTTAATTAATGCAGTTACCGTGTAATCACTGACATATTCCTGGGTTACTTGATTCCTGGGATTCCCCCTGTGTTTTGTATGAATTGATTATATTGGTGTTGATGTAAATTAGTTGCTGTTTATCCTGTGTGATACTGACCATGTAACTGATCAAAGCCCAGGACATTTCTCAGCCCGATACTGTCAAAGAAAAACAAATAGAAGCTACTCTTTTGAAACTACAAATAAGTTTTAAACAGTGATGCATCATGGCTTTTCACACAAACTGGGGCTTCTTCTGGTTTTTGGTTTTGGGTTTTTTTTCCATAATACATACAGTTAGTGTACTAGAGAGCTCCTAAATGGAAACTCTCCCTGGAAACCCCCCTGAAACATGTTATGTTTATGTTTTGTTTGATGTATTCTTCTTTGTAAGCTGCAGTCCTGCATTATAATGAGACCAGCTCACTGAGGAGCCCCAGCCTAGTTTGCTTTTCAGCATTTCCCTACAGTTTCTGCCCTTCCTGAAATTTCCATCTCTTCCATGAGACTCTTCAATTAATGTGTCGTCTAATTTACTTTCTCACCTGAAAGCCTGAACTGGTTTGTTATTATAAACTGCTGAAGTGTTGGTATGGCCACTGATAACTTGTTTCACCATAAGTTTGAGACCTGGCTTTTAGCAAGTCGAATTCAAGTTGTTTTCTCTTCCTTAGTGCATTAAACAAACAGTAGATGCCAAACTTAGTAGATGCACTTGTCCAGATCTCTGATACTGGAAGTGACAACACAGCTTATGTTATGCAGTAAGACGTGAGTAATTTTATAGGGTAAAAATTTTTTAGCCCTGAAAATATTTTGCTCTTGCAAGTATTTAATGATATTGTAACAGCTGAGTGCATTCTGATATTGACAAGTTCCTGAAGGGCGTGTGGCAGACCTGGCTGTTTGCCTCTCATCTGCATTTGATAAATTCAACACTGGCCGGGCCTTGCTGATGGACTGTCCTGTCATTGCAGCGCTGCTGCTGAGCTGGTACGGCTGCTGTCAGCACAGTGCTTTGTGCTGAAAATGCTCTGAGAGTGAAGATGTAAAAGTAGTTGGAATCTTAATGCAGGGTGGATGTCTCTTAAGCAGGGCTTTCATTCCCAGCTTTATTTTTGCACAATGTGTTTCTTCTTTCCTGCTCCTCCTCGTTGTTCAGTGGTCCTGCAGTTGTGCACACAGGTGCTCCCAGGCTCACTGCCCCCACCACAGGAAACAGCCTTTCCTCACCCTGGTTGGTGCCTTTGAGCACAAATTCTCAGCCATGAATATTTTCCTGGATGGATTTCTTTGCAGCTGCTTCAACTCTGATGTGAATTTTTTCTCCCAATTCTCACTAAACAAATGTGTACATGCTAACCAAAAGGTGTGGATAGCAGCTGTCTCTGGTCTGTCCTTACGAGAATGTTGGGGTGTGCCATCAGGACATGGAGGGGAATTGTCCTTTTGGTCACAAGGAACTTTTGAGACTTGGCTCTGTTCATTCCTGTTGTATTTCTTGCTGCTGTTACTCGTGTAAGTTGTGGACCATTTCTAATGCAGAGCTGTTTCATTCAGCACCACTCACAAGCCCTTTAGAGAATGCTTTCTGTTCCGAGGGGAGGGGAAGAGGAGCTGCATCCTGTCCTGTGCATGTCCAGAAGCAGTTGTGCAGCATTTAATCTGATTCTCTGCAATGTGGTTTTAGGTTGCTTTTCCTAAAGATGTGCAAGCTGTGTTTCAGATTTGACTTACATTTGTGTGTGTGTTAAAAAAATTGCCTTTTTTTTTTTAAAGTAGAGGTTATGTATTTATTTGTAACATCTGATTTGAGCTGTACAGAGAATGCACACAGGTGCTGTTGCTCTGTGGATGAAGCTGAAATTTCAAATGTTAATAACCCCTATCCCTGTGGGTGGATTGACGTCAATGTCTCTTTCATAGAGGTAAAACACCCATTCAGTGGTTAAATGGTGATGGAGAATTTTTTCCTGAACTCTCCCTGTGAACCCAATTACCCTCATTCTTTGGCTTTTTCCCTCTTCAAACTGTGCATTTGTAGCAGAAGTTTTATGTCCTGCTGCTGCGCTGGTTGTGTGATCAACACAGCTCCCCCTCTCAACCAAGCAGGAACCTCTCTCTGCTGGTGTTTGCTTGAACAGAAAATAGTCCAGCCCATTAGACAGGGTTAAAGAATTCCATCTCTTTTGGGCATTAAGAGGATGTTCTGAAGGAAAATTGTTGTCTTACCTTTCTTTGTAATTTTGCTGTTGAGGAAAGGTCAGCCTTGTGTATGCTGGGAGCTGCATTAATGCAGTGTTCTTTATCGCTGAATGTGCTTAGTCTGAAGCAGAAAATCAATAATTCTTTTCAGTCTGACTCCCCAAAGGATTTTCTAGTCTCCTGTGGTGCTGTAGAGGACACTGGTTTGGGTGACCACTTTGTCCTGAGTGGCAATTCATTATAGCTTCTTGATGGGAAAAAAAATATATGCTTTAAAAACAGATATTAAGTGCTTGAAAACCAGTGTATGAAGCTGTAATCTTAACAGGCATATGCTGCCTCCTAGGCTGCTGTCATTTCAGTGCGTACAGAGGTATGACCATGCTCCCATTACTATTTTCTGTTTTCCCATGAGTAGATGTTCATTGTGGGGCACCTTTCTTTCCATTAGTAGATACTGAAATTATGTTAGAGACCTGTCTGAAGGCCTTTGGCATCTCTTTAAGCTAATTGTTGTATCCTGTTGCTGTCTCAAGTGTTATAAAGCATCACAACAGGTTAAATCAGTACACCTGATGTTTTTGCAGTGTCTTTGCTGTAGCGATTACTTGAATTCCTAATTAATTGTACTTTTGCCTGAAGGTCTGTGTTTGAGTAGGGAAGTTAATGAGCGAGCTTGTGTTTGAACAGCCTCCCCTTTCACGGTTCGAATTGGTTTGCTGAGTAATCACATTGTAAGCACACATTAACAGGTACTGAGAAAGGGAAACACAATTTAGCTAGAAATTAACACTGTTTCATTCAAGATACCGGGGAGTTCTAAAGTGGTTTGGGCAGAGCTGACAGCTGGTCTTGTTCCTCAGAGCCTTAGAACTGCTTGCATATGTTATTTTTGGGTTTTTTTGTGTATAGATGTTAGGTTGGGAAGGAAACCTTCACTACTCATACCACCGGTAGAGTCGCTGTGTTTCTTCTCTGCCGAAGCTTTGTCACCTTGTTGGTGCTTGTGGAAAGAGGTTCACCATTGCATTCCTGAGCCTGGCTTGTCCTGGGGCTGCTCAGACGTAATATCCTCTGATTGCATATTATTGCAGATAATATCCTGGGTATTTGTGTGGTTTATTTTTCATAGATGTACCCTCAAGGCCTGTTTTAAACCATGCAGGTTTGTGTTTTAAAGGAGCTGTCAAAGTCAGGCTTCCTTTAAGTAGTGCAAGGTCGGTATGAAGATCCGCAGTGGTTAAAGGCAAGAGGTGATTTCCCAAGTGGCTGGAGCAGACCTCTCTTGCTGTTCTGTTCCAAAGGACCGACAGGGCTGTGCTTTGTTCCTTTCCTTTGTTCCTGTCCTTCTCCTGGTCCCTCCCAAAGACACTGCACCTTCCTGCCTGCACTTAGGTGTATAACAACAGCCACTCACATCAGCTCTGCCCTTCCACTGAAAATTCCTGCCCTAATCCTTTGCTGCACTGCTTTTCACCTGAGCCAGCGAGGTGAGTTAGCTGTGCTGCCAAGGCAGGCAGGAAAGTGATTCAACATCCCTTGTAAGGCAGGAAAAATGAGGGGATTTTGATGAGTTTACACTGATTGAGCAACTCTGTTTACCCCTGAATTTTATTCCTCCAAAGACACTAATTTGAAGGAAACGCTCTACAAAGCCTCTCACTGAACCTCATCTCATAGTTTTACAATGTTTAATAGGCCTGGCAACTGGGGAAGACACTGAGAAAAATGTGTTGTTTTGCTTTGGGTTTCTTTCTTTTCAATTGCATAAGGAGTCTCCCTGTCTTTAGAGAGATGGAAAGGATCATGGGGATGCATAGTGATATGGCAGACCTGGTGTCTTTGTTTCCTTGCTTGCTTTCTGGTCCAAGGATACTCTCTCCCTCTGTCCCACAGGACTTCTGGTGTTCTGCTTTCACTAAAAACTGGGCAGATGTGTTGGTGGAAGTTATCTGGGGGTTTGAACTGGCAGAAGTTAAGTATGTGAAAGGGTGCTGCCGGTTTGGTTTGTCCAGAGCTTTGGTGTGTGAGTGTGTGTATTCCTGTGTCCAGACCCCCTTCAGATTCAGTGTGCAGCCATGACAGAATCCTTTGGGTAAATCTGGGCATGGCTTCGGGAACTGTTACTGTGCAAGGGGAGGTGTTGTATGTGATGGCCTTGAAGAGGCTGGTAATGCCCTGAGACAGTAATTTAGTTTTAATACACATTTGTCTAATATGTAATGAACCAAAATTAACAGCTCTACTTTATAGGAGTATTTGATATAAATCTATCCACACCAACTTTCCCTTTTAATACAGAGGAGGTTCCAAATAAGTCCAATATCTTATGTAACTGCCCATTACTTCTAGCTAGTAACTATTTTTTTAATGTTTCTAGGGATTTTCTTCCACGAGGTTCTGGAATTGTGACGAGACGACCGTTGGTCCTGCAGCTCATCACTGCCAAAACAGGTAATCTCTTCCTCATTTTCTGTCAGTGTCTGGACAAAATGCTGATGTACCTCAGCAGGAGAAAAAGCTTTCCTAAGAGGACATGAGCAATGTGAAGAAAGATGCCACCAGACTGTCTGGAACAAAGGACTGCTGCTTCAAAATTGTATGCTCAGGACCAACTCATCACATTTCCTGTTGTGGGAAAATGGTAACATCTAAATCCTAGAGCATATGGTGAATTGAATCTACATCATTACATGCAATATGCTTTAGAAATTAGCTTTGATTTATTCATTTCTTGATGAGCTTTACAGTTGTATTAGTTAACACACCAAAACTACTGCACTTCTATCTTTAACTCTTGCTCCAGTGCACACAGATTTGATTCCACACGGGCTGTTTTCAGAACTTGTCATTTTGGTAGGGCTCACTGCACCAAGTAGAGCAGAAGGTGGATTGGGGGAAAACAAGGGTTCTGTGTGTTTGTCTGGTCAAAAATATAACTGGTTTTGGGTGTACCACTAAGCTATGGGACATATTGAGATCTTTCATGAGAATTCACCACTCTGTACTCTTCCACGGGGCACTTGAGCTGCTGTGGGTAGCTCAGCTCCCTGGCATATCTAAAAGCAGCTGTGGTTCACTATCGTTCCAGTTTTTGGTGTTGCTACTTCTGAACCAATGTAAGCAACACAAATCACTGGTTTGCTATTTACTTCTGCTCAAAACAGTAAAAAAAGAAACGAAATAACATCCAAACCAGCACTCAAATCCAAAATGTGGTCTTTGAATTATGGATCATGATGAAACTGTGGAAAAAACAAAATTATAGCTGCCTGTAAACCTTAACTCTGTCCCTGTGTGTGAGGTGGAGTTATGTTTTTGTGTGTATTTCTTTCCTGAAGGTCTTTGCATTTTTCAGCAGGCAGGTAGACTGCAGTCTGCCTGGGCTTCAGGGTTTTTTCTGAATTATTGCTTTTAAAGCACAGTCAGACTTTCAATGCCTCTATGAAATATTCCATGTGTTTACACTGTGGAAGAGAAAGGAAAAACAGTAGAATTTGGTATTTCTGCATGCTCAGCTTAGGAACTTTAGGGTAGTGTTATATGCTTATAGTGCTTCATATATGGTAAATATTAACATTTGTTTCAGTTGGAGAAATGAACACTTGCCATTTCTGCAGATCTGGCTTTTGGCCTCTGACAGATGATGCAGAAATGCATGAGTAAGGCTTAGCTGTGGAGAGTCTTCATCTGACTTTTCCAGCACCATGCAAGAGCAGAAAAAAGAAAAGCTTTGAACTTTGTTCTGGCAATCCTTTCAGAAAGACTGAACTGAGGGGAGCTGTCAGTAAGTGAGCCTTTACACTCTGACCTCGAGTGGTTAAATCCTCATTCACTGACACCCGTCCTAACCTCACCCTGACTGCTCTGTGCTGGCCTCATTTGTAAAATCGTCATTGTCTCTTGGTTTAGGGTTTTTCTCACTACTATGTTCCCAAATTATTACTGGCTTTAGGTAGGCCTCTAGATTTCATACAGCTACCTTCTCTGCTGAAAATCAGTTCTTCATTATAGCTTAAATAACGCAGCAAAAACCTTAAAAAATTCAGGAGAGCTGAGTTGCAGCCTAATTTTGTGTTTCCTGGATGCCAAGGTGTATTTCTCCCTTTGGGAAATGCTGTGTAGTTTTTGTTTGAGATTAAATGCCAAGACCTTTAAAATGCAAGCTTTAATTATTTTGTTACTTTCTTTAAACTTTCTTCCACTGTTGTTGTTTTTGATGATGAAATTCCAAGTAACCTTATCTTTTAAGTCACCTTTATCTTTGTGAACTAATTTTAAGAAAAGAAAATAAAGAGAACTGCTTAGAGAAGCACAGTGTTATTTTACAGGAAGCAGATGCTGGGCTGATTTCTATGAAGCCTATAATTATCTAGAATGTTATAGAATAATTAGAGGGCTGTATCAGCTAATTCTTGCTGTAGTAAACAAAACTAATTTTTAATCCTAGGATTTTTCTTGACTCTTAAAAGTAACTGTTTTTATCCTGAAGTATTCCTTGGGAGAGGAGGAGCACTTTCTCTACAGGCGTGCACAGATGACTACAAGATACTTCAGGAACATTTTTGAAGTGGCTGAGAATAGTTTTGGAATGTGAATTTTATTGACAGAGGAGGTGAAATCTTTGTTTGAGTCATTGCACTAAGAGATGAAAAGGAGCAGAGGAGGCATCTGTGCACATCGAAGTAAGAGAAAGCTTCGCCCATCCATCAGTGGGGTCAGACATGGCATGGAAAGGAGCAGCAGGAATTGCTTTTGAGGAGTTACCAGGGATCCTCCAGCATCTGAGGGATCTGACACATCTGGGTAAAGAGCTGTTACCCCTCGGGGACAACAACAAACAATTCAATGATAAGAAATGCATCTCATGAGAGATGTGGAGTTGTTTGGGGTTTTTTTTTTTGTGGTTTGTTTTTTTTTGTTTGGTTTGGTTTTGTGGGGTTTTTTTTGGAATTTTGTTTACCTATTTTAAAGGTTCTGTGTAGTTTATACACAGCTATTTTGCAGTGACCTGTTGGCCTCCTTTAGTCACTGACGTGTTTTGGTGGTACCAGCACAATTCCTAAATGGCTTTATGGCATTTGCACTCCATGTTCATGCAAATAGGTACTCTGCTGAAATATTGAAGGCAAATACTAAGGTTTTAATTAAATATTGCAGGTACCTAGTCAGTCTTTAGTGGTTTTAGTATTTTTCTCTGAGTTTGAGAAGTGAGAAATTGTGTGTCTTTAAGATGCAAGTGTTGGTGCACAGCTGACCTGGGATGAGAATTTTGAGTGTGCTTGTGAGCTGGTAGGTTTTTCTTCCTTTGAGTTGGTGTTCCTTAATTTTTACATTAAAGCTTATTGCTTCAACATTCTAAGTTTTTGTTTCACAACACAGAGTGTAGTTCTTAGCTTGGTGGTTTTTTGATCTAATAGAGCAGTAAGGTTGAATAGTTTTTGTCGGGAGTTAATAGATATTTTAAGTGGTGCTGCTGAGTAAGCTTTAGAAGGTAATGACTTGAAATTTCTGAGCTCTTGAGAGATGGGTTGGTGGTTTTGTTGGTATTTTGTTTGTTCATTTTGTTGTGGGTTTTGTTTGTTTGGTTTTCTTTCCTTCTGCTGCCCCCCATTCTGTGTAACCTTAGGCAATCTGTTCTTGCTGTGCTTTCTTCTGCCTTTGCAGGTGAGATAATGACTAGATTCTTCAAAATTAGATAGTACATTGTTTTTGGACAGCACTGGCAACAAAAAATGTGTGAAGCCTTTGTAGTAGGTCTTCTCTTTGTTAAAAATACATTGCCTGCTGTGTGAATTGTGTTGTTATTTACATCTTAAATATCCTGGCTCTAGGAGAGTTCTTTTCCTCATGTTGATAACTGTTTTTGGAGCAACTTCAGATTTTCTTCTTGCTTCAGCAGATTAACGGATTTTGAAAATCATTACTGAGTGGACTTTTTTTAGATAAATGAGTCATATTTATAATACCCACATTTGTTTGAGTTCTGTTAATTAGAATACTAAGTGGAAAGTAAATCATAAGGTTTAAAAGACATTCTGATTTTTTCTGAAGTCTTGCAGATGCTCTTTTCTATTGAGGTTGTTGAGCTTTAATCCAAATTTCATGTATTGCAAGACTACTCATCAGGCATAGCCATCTTCTGTTGCCACCTGGTGGCAAAAACAATCCTCTGACAGAAAAAGAAATATTAAAGAATTTAGACTGATTGTTTCAGCTAATACAAATGTTCTTAGAGGCTTCATCAGCTGGCAGGCGTTTGGAGGTCTTCAGGGACAAAAACTAGAAAAACATCACAGTGCCAACAGCAGGAAAGAGTGTGGGCACTTTACAGGGAGGAAAGGCAGCCAGGGGCTGCCATTTCCTGGATCCTCCTCTCACTCAGATGATGAACAGGGATGCTGGAGACATCAGTACAGTTACTGATTTGTGTACCCCAAAAGCTGAGAAGTGCCACCAGCAGGAGGAAAAGATGGTAATGATGGGTGACCCCTTCCTGAGCTGACAAAAGGCTCGTCCCCAAAACTGAACTGACATCCTGGAACAGAGACAGTGCTGCTGGAGTGAAACCTGAATTTAGGCTTGTGTAAGGTCAGAGAGACTGATTTGCACCTGCAAATCTCCCAGTTTTTGCTGTCTCTACTGGCAATCTGAGCTAATCCCAGAGGCTGCTGAGGTCTGGCAGCGTGGCTTGGTGGGCTCAGCCACTTGTCCTGTCAGGACTCTCAAAATGGGATATGAGCTTCAGCTCCTGTTGAGACAAATTAATGGTACCCACAAATACTTGGTTTCACAAGTGGGTTTGCCTGGAAGCTTTTGTTTCCTTGATCCCAAATTGATGCTCAGTGACATTAGGAAAGATGGAATCCCCTCACTGAGACTGGAAAATGGCTCTGTATATGCCCATCTTCATAAAGATGATAAAGGAAAGTGACAGAAGAATCAGTCACTTTTAGGAGAAAGAAATCTGTAAGTAATTATTAATAACCTGAGAGGTATTTGAGATGGACAGCAGCCAACACAAACTCATCTAGGAAATAACCCTGTCATATCAGTGCAATTTTTTCTTATTACAGGGTAGCTGGCTTGTAAATAAAGGTATGGTGGGTATCTTGTGTTGGCTACAGTAAAGGTTTTTAAATTATCTTGCATTTCTTGAAAATATGAGCAATCTTGGGAAACATGGTTCAGCAAGGACTCCTGTAAGATGGATGCAGAGCTGTGTACTGAGTGGAAGGGACACCCCTCCAGTCATGTTCAGTATTTTGTGTTACTGATAGGGTGACAGAATAGAGTGTGTTTATCAAGGTGGTGTTTGGCAAATACAAGCGAGAATATGAAAGATACTGGTGGGCAGAATTGGAATTCAAATTGCTTGCAAAAGAAGAGAAGTATCCCCAAAGCAGGAAGCAATTCAGCTGGGATATGGTTTTTTTCTGTGCTGGAAGGCTGGGATTTGAGGAGATTGTTGGCTTTCAGAAAAGGACCTGGTGCTCACAGTGAGTCTCTGACAGAGCACAACTCACTGATGTCGTGAAGTAAATAAAATACAGAAGTAAACAAGATTGTATGAGATGCATCACAGAAATGCAGTCTTACAAGGTTCTGAATTTTCTCAGTCCTAGGAAGGAGAGAGTTCTGGTGAGAGCTCTGCCACTGCAAATTTAGGAAAAAATGCCTGGAGGAGTGCATGGAACTATAGGAAGCATCATCCATTGGAAAAGGTTGAAAGAACTTAGAAATTCCTTCTACAAACAAAAACTTTCAAGGTTGTGGAAGGTTATTCATCCAAAAGAATGCTTTTCCTCCTCTGGTACGAGTGCCCGCCCTTCTAATGAACCATTTCACTGGTTCCTAAGAGCATGACCTGCTGTCTTGTGGTAGTTACTTTCCTCACATCTACGCCGCTTTCCATGCTTAATATCTTCTGCTATGATATTCTTGTCATTCTCTGCATTGCCAGGATTTTCTGTTTTGTCTTCAGGAAATACCAGGGGACTTCTCTTTCTTGTAGCCTTTTTGCTTGAAGGTTAGCAGTGGAATAACTCAGTTCTGAGTATTTCATCTTCAGCTTGTTAGAAAAGCTAGAGAAATGGCAGAGCAGAAAAGGGATTTTAGATTGGTTAGAACAACAAGATACTTCCTCTCTTTTCAAGGAAGCACCATTGAATGATTTGCTATGGTCCAGATTCACTGAACTGCATTTACTCTGTTCAGAAAAAGCTGACCGTCATCAAAGAAAAGGTGAAGTACTTTGGCTGATGATGTTTATTTGCATGTTTTTAAAACACCCTTTTGAAATCGCTCTTTTGGAAAGAGTTCTGAGGTTTTGGGAGATGCTTTATTGAAGGTAGAAAGTGTTGTTGCTTGAGTGGTATCTCCCCAAGAGGCTGGCAGATAGAAGGTGCAGTAATAGCAGATGTTCCTCCTGTGCTGCATACATTTAAAATGTTTGCTACAGGCCTTCAATTTAATGCACCACCTTTTTGGATCACTTTCAATCCCTTTTGAGTACTCGTCACTGGATACTGCCACCAGCTTGGAGCAACTCTGTTGGAAATCAGTTTGAGAGCAGTTCTGAATCCAGGTCTCTGATCTTGGCAAATTCCTGACCTCTAGTAAAAGATTATTCTGCACAGAGTAAAATCTTTGGGCTTTGTGAGCCCTTGGGCTCAGCCTGATGTGGATCAAGGGTGTTTTCCAAAAGATCCTTTATGTATTCCTAAGGGCTGATCCTTGTCACTTGGCTCTCTTTAGCTTAGAGACAAATTTATGCAATACCTTAAGTGTTTATATAATTTAAATAGTTTGAGAATAGCAGTGGCTGTTTAGTGCTCATAACAATATATCATTGTGCTAGATTAAATCATAATGGCATAGGGAGATATAACTGATAGGAAAAATAAGGAGCATTTTAAAAGATATGATCCCGTATCGTATCTCATTTGTATGATTTGTCTAATTTAATCAAAACTGAAGAGATAATTAATCACTTGTGGATGCACTGAAGGAACTATGCTATGATAGCCTTTTCATTCTGTGTTATCCAAGGTGCTTTTAATGAGTTGGGGGAAGAAAAAGAGTTAGTTTAAATGCAAGGACTGTTTTAATCTTGTATCTAATTGTTCTTTCTCATAATGTAACTTCAGTTTTATAACAAGAAATACATGTCTGAAAGCTAGACGTCAGGCAGGATCACTTTTTCTTGCCTGGCTTTGTGTCCATTCCCACAAAAATGTAAATAAAACATTTTCTTAGTATTCTTCTGTGCATGAAAGCAGGAAAGTGAAGATTGCATTAAAGCATGTGCTTCTCCAGCCTGGCTGAAGGCATCGCTGCCAAGGACAGGCTGAGGGCTGAAAGGAGCAGAACAAAGCGCCGCTTGTCCCTTGGAATTCTTATTCCGTCGGCTGCGGGTGGCACCACAGGTTAGGAGCCACCGTGGAGTTTATTCCTTCAGCACTGCTGCCACCACAGATGGCACCAGGAGCAAGGAGTTTTGATAAATATTAATCCAGCTAAAAAGTAGCAAACATTTTTGTTTGGATTGCTTTCAAGCCTTGTCAGATAGTGAATCTATTACTGAGTGTGAAGTGGGACAAAGAGAGAAGCTTCCTTGGCTATCAACTGAGTCAACTGATTACAGCTGGGCACCAATTACTAATTGTTGGATTTAGAAATAATTTCCTGAGAATATCTGATAATCCTCTGGGAATAAAAAGTAACTAAGAATAATATGTATGTTTTATGCCAGGAGTGTGCATGAAGAAGTGGGATAAAATATGAACCACTTATCAGCTCTTTTTTTCATTATTTGCCAGCCTTGAGATGACAAATTTTACAAATGTAAATTCTCATCTGAGATATTTTATTTTGTGCACCATGTTATTTTTCTTTTTGAAATATTTGAATATTCCTTGGGTGTTTTTTGGTAAACAGTGGACAATGAAACAAAACTCTCAGCCATTGTCATTTTGCTGCTGGAGCTGAAAAAAATGATATAAAATAATAAGGTGGGTTTTTGTTAGGTGCTGTCTTGTTTTTAAAATAAGCCATGTATTTTTGTCTAAACAAGGGTGAATTTCCCTCTTCCTCCCACACTGAATCTGGAGGGATTGTGGTATTGTAGCACAGACAGGTGGGTATTTGATGTCTTCCCCTCCACTCTGTCCTTTTTTTCTGTCAGTTTGCTATAACTGTTTATTGTAGTTTTGACTATTTATTACTAGTAATTGTTTTTAACGGCTCTGTCAGTAATGGTAACAAAGAGACTTCTGGGGAACAGGCTTCAGTACTGACGCATGAGGTCCTCTTTTAGTCCATATTCTCACATCTGGTGTTCCCAGCGGCTGTTCTTGGAGTACCAAGCAAGCCCTTTGGACTGGCTTTCCCGGGCTTGTTACCAAGTAACATTTTCTGGGGAAGAAACTTCTAAAGGGAACTTTGAGATCTGGCCTGGATTGCAGGATGAAATGAACTGGAAGGTGCACAAGTCTTTTCAGCCTTTCTCCAGTCCTGCTGCTCAGACCTGCTGGGAACAGGATGTGAGCTGGTGTCTGGAATTACTGTTTATGCCATTATTTCTGATGGCAGCCTCACTAGATAAACTTTAGTGTTCTGCTTTGAAGGAGGAAACTCCAGTTTTAAAATCCTGGGATGTGCTTTTGATTATGCAGGCAACCAAAAGGCTGCAATAATTAGTATCAGTATTTGGATTCAAAAGTCAAAACAGGGACTTAGTGTCAAGTTTGGGTCTAACAAATTATCTGTCTCTGATTCCTGGTCAATGCTCTTCTAAGGTAAAACAGCAGCTTGTGTGATATTAAAGACCTGGGAATTCTTTCTGTTCTGCCACTTCAGTGAAATCACAGCTATTCCTATAGACACTTTTGCAAACTTGTAAACACGATTCATATTTAGACTGCAGGAAACTTTTAGGAAAGGAGAAGCTGTGTAAAAAACATTAGTGTTTTTAAGTGATCTTATATTCATTTTGAACTTGTAAAAATTTACAGAATTCCTTTACTAAATTCGTATGTAATGTGGGGTATTAGTTTTTGATCAAATGTTTAAAATGTTTCATGGTACAGAATTTGAATTGCTTTTCCATTTAGGATCTGTTAATGAGATCAGATGAAAACTCAGGATCTCATTCTTAATCTGTTCCCTATTCCATTACTGTAAATGGCATCTAATTGAATCTTTCACATTGTTCCAGAAGATGATGTGCTAAAGATGGAAGCAGTAAATCACATCCAGTCAACTTGACTTTTAACTGGGCCTTTCTTGTTGAGGGCTGGTTTTCAGGTGTGCAGTCATAACAATGCTTTTCTGCTAGCCATGATGACCAGATTTTGTGCCCACACTTCTGAAGAACGCTGGGGGCTTGAAAGTGGGTGTGCAAGTCAATGAGCCTGTGAAATAGAGTTGTTATTGATATTCTTACAGAGTACGCTGAATTTCTGCACTGCAAAGGGAAGAAATTTACTGATTTTGATGAAGTTCGTCAGGAAATTGAAGTAGAAACAGATAGAGTAACAGGAATGAACAAAGGCATTTCTTCAGTTCCTATTAATTTAAGAATATATTCTCCACATGGTAGGTAAAATCATTCTACCTTACATTTATGTCATATAAACATGTAGCTCTGTCTGTGTAGCCATCACCTTTTCTATCTGTTCTCACTGACTGATCTTCTGGGCTGGAGAAGGTTTGAGGCTGAGTTGGTAAAGACCAGTAATGGAACTTAGTAGCAAAACTTTTTTTTTTTGCACTCTCCAGAGGAATTCCCTGATCTAGAAAGTCTCTGTGTCTCCCTGCCTTATGGGAAATTTATTGTTTGCTGTCTCTAAAAATATAGTCAGACAATAATAGTGTTTGAAGTAGCTTTCTGTTGAAGACCCCCTGTATATATCAAAGTTGGTTCCTCTGGTTGCCATCTGCCCAGTTTAATGAAGACAATCTAGAGAAAATGTTTTCCATTGAATCTGTCTTTGATATAGACAAAAGTGGTGTGTTTGGCTGAAGCATGTGATTTTTTCTAGCTGCAGAGAAGCTCAACTAAATCCCCTGCCTCAAAGCTTGTTTTTGTTGATCTTGCTGACTCCGGGAGAAAGTGAAAATTTCCCACCTATTGCTTTTGCTTTGTTTTATTAGGATCAGTCTTTTAGTTAGCCATGGTTGTCTCCATTAACCAGACTCCAAATGCACTTCTGGTGTTTCCTTTCTAGGAATTGCATTTTTCTCAGTTGTCCCAAGGATGCCCTGTTGCCCCAGTAGCAGGATGCTTACCCCAAGCCAGGATGCCTCTAGTTGGCATTGTGGCCTTTACTGGGGAAATCATACCACAGCAAACCAGGCTTTCTTAATGGATTAATTATTGTCATCATTCTGACTTTTCTGAAGATGTTATAGATTAAAAAAACCCAAAAAACAAAAATAAAACCCCCAAACCAACAACATATCCCCAAGCCCCTTAACAAGTTTTGCTATATAAGTTAGGCTAGCTATTGATTGTTTTTTGGGATTTTTTCAATTGGAGACACAGTTGAAAACATGTTCAGAGAAACACTGTATTTTAAAAAAAAATATCCAAACAACTGTTTGGGTTTTTTTGGAGGATGCAATGAGAGTGGTCTGTTGCCTGTGCTCCTGTTGCTGGACAAAACTCAGAAAGCTGTGTTCATTTGTCTTGGATCTCTTAAGGATATTTGATATAAGCATCATTTTATACCAGTTGCAATATTTCAAATATTAAATATTGCTAATAAATCCAGAGATGTCAGATCAATGGGGAAACAAGTCTTTGCAGATTGTCAGGCATTTTGTTTGACCTGTTGCCAACTGTTGACATATTTATCTGCCTGTAAAGGTAGTTGTGTGGGGTTTTATGTGACCTAAACTCGTCTGCAGCCATAGATGTGTTGACCTCGTTGTCATGTGTGGCGTGCTAACCCATTTGATGATCCGTGTTGTCCATGTAGTCTTAAGCCTGACCCTTATCGATTTGCCGGGAATCACTAAAGTGCCAGTGGGGGATCAGCCTCCAGACATCGAGCAGCAGATCAGAGACATGATAATGCAGTTCATCTCTCGGGAGAACTGCCTCATCCTGGCCGTCACTCCCGCCAACACTGACCTGGCCAACTCAGACGCCCTGAAGCTGGCAAAGGAAGTGGACCCTCAGGGTAAGCAGGATTGAGCGCTGCCGCTTTTTGTTCTCAAGTGTAATAACATGATTGAAAATAACAGACTGGCTCTGGTGGGAAGTTCTATAATTTACAATATGTAATACAGTTGTGTATTTACATTCTCATGTGACCTTCAACATCACTGTACATGCTGTTTGTTAGATCAGTATTTTTTGGGTAATGTTGCTGTAAATGAATTTTAAAAATGGTGTCACTGTCTCTTATGAGCAAGTGCAGCAGTGCTTATCTAGGGATTTTTGTAGCACTGGGCAAAATAGGGGATAGCAGGGATGGGAATTCTGGATAATTACATCATAAATTTTATACAGTCGTATTGTTGTGATGCTGAGCCTTGTTAAGGAGTTTTGAGGAACACATTTCAGCACTGGCAATTATGTTCCCTTCTTTTCCAGACGTATCATAACTTGAGTTGGAGCTGTTATTGTGTGATAGCTTTGAGAAGGGCACAGATATGTTATTACATAACGCATTGTAAGATGTAATTGTTCTTCTGAATTTAAATGATTCTTCAACAACTTTTCCCTCGTGCTTTCACTCTGGTCAGGCCTTAGGACCATCGGTGTGATCACAAAATTGGATCTGATGGATGAAGGAACAGATGCAAGAGAAGTTCTAGAAAACAAACTCCTCCCTCTTCGTAGAGGTGAGAATGTTCAGTTGCCTTTATTCTTTGCAGTCCAGATAGTGGCTTGGATAGGGGTGGTGTTGGGGAGTCCTGGACATGAATCAGAGGTTATGCTGGACTAGATGTGTTCCTTGCTTTTGCAGTTATCTGTTCAGCAAACATAAAGGTGACTGTGCTAAAAATACCCTTTCTGGACCTGGAAAATCCTTGCTTCCTCTGGAATATGCCGTGTAACGCCATCACATGTCATTAGCCAATATTTTTCTTCTCTGCCAGGTCACTTGTAACAAAAGAAGGTTTTTGTTTTTTTCTTTGCATATGACAGAAGCAAGCACCAGAGCTTTGGTGATCTCACTGTAAACCAGTTTTGATCCTTGCCAAAAATTTTCCATGTTCTGGCAGCTACTGCCACATTTGCTCATTCTGTTGATAATACCAAGAATTTTGGTTCGAGTTATAATTTATTGATGAGACTACAGTCTCCTCCCTTGGAGCATGTTGGTCCAGCAAATGAGAAGAAAATTTTTTATTATTTTGTTAATATCATATCATTTATCTGTGTAGACTACTGTGTGTGTATTTCAATTCTATTTTGGATTTTTGTTTGTTTATTTTTGAAGTGGTTTCTTTGGAGCTCACCAGAGTTTCAGATATTTGAATTGGTGATATAAAAGGAAGTCTATCTGTTATACATAAACAGAATGAACAATTTCGACAGCGTTAAGGTTACTTTTCTACTTGTAAAAATGATCGAAATGCTTAAATTGGAAAGTTTTGTTTGAGCTGAGACAGTCTGGTTCTATTTAAGGTGAATTCAGTGGCTCAGGCAATAGCTGTATTGGTTTACCCATTGGTTTTCTATTGGTTTAGGTTACATTGGTGTTGTGAACAGAAGCCAGAAAGACATTGATGGGAAGAAGGACATAAAGGCAGCTCTTCTAGCAGAAAGGAAATTCTTTCTTTCCCACCCATCCTACAGGCACATGGCAGATCGGATGGGAACACCTTATCTCCAGAAAGTTCTGAACCAGGTAAAACCTGAAGCCTTTGTGGTGAAAGGCAGCTTTGTGATGATAGGGTCATTATAAAAACTGTATTAGAATGAAGTTGGTCACTGAACTTCACTCATCCTTTCCTCCTTTCAGTGTTTTTAGCTTGCACAAGGTCAAAACAAAGCTGTATATTACATGTAGCATACAAAACTTGCTGGGAGTTGTAGTTTCTGACTTTACTGGCAGTTGTGCACTCCCGTGTCCTTTAGCATACTGAATATGGACATGAAAAATAAGATTTGTTTCCCTCGCTGAAAGTATACCCTCCTGTTTCTCAATTGTTACATTTAACTTCTCAATTGCCCAGTGTTTTGATATTCCTACAAGTCCAACTTGGTACTGTTTTTTTCCAGCTCACTGTCGAATTGTGGCTTTTTGTCAGACCAGGTCAGGCTGGCTTTGTCCATTTTCGACAGCAGCTGGAAACAGCTGGAATGTTCCCGATTAAAGTAGAAAAGTAAGGGGCTGGTCTGCTTAATTTTTTGCTACAGTGACTTTGCAGCTGTAACTTGACAGCCAGGCAATGGAATGCTCTGGGCTCGCTCAAAAGGACTATTAATGTCATTTATTTGTGCTTCAGAGCCAGTGTCTTCATCAGGATGCAAGAACTTGCTTGTATCCTGCATTTTTATCTGTGTTTAGAATGTTTTGCCTTGGTTTACATCCTGAAAGTTTAATCTGTATGTCTTAGTTTGGAGACTGAACCACAAGCCTTTCCAATGTCTTGTCTGGCCTGACTCGAATTGCTAATAACTTTTTTGAGAGCTGTTTTGAATATTTACATACTTCAGGAGGAACTGTTGATATTCTGTTGCTTTAACTGTGTGTAGAATGTTAGATGTGGGAAGATCTACATAAATTCTGTCCTCAAGATACTGGGGACCGCTTGTGGTTTCAGGTAATGTTTCAGTTTCTTTGCATCCACAAGGTGGTGCTCCAGGGAAACGCAGGTGTTTGATTTTGTGCCTGTCAGTCTGCTGAGCAACTTTAAACTTGAGTTTATATACTTTGGTGTTAGAGAGTTTAAATGTATAGCTTGTCTGGCTGGGGTTGGGAAGAGAGTTTGGGGCATAGTGGATGGAGTCCAGTTTGCTTTTAATTGAGGAATGTATACAATACCTGAGGAATTTGTGGCACAGATAAGTCAGGGACAGTACTGTCTCAATACATTAAAACATATAATATATATGTGTGTGTGTAAAAACGCACCGTAGGTGCTTAAAATCTCTTTCTTTCCTTCTTTGCCTTGTGGCTGTTGCATAAAGGAGTTGTTGTGCTGAACAAATATGTAGGGAATTGTGAAAAGCCCTTAAGAAAAGCAGCAAAATGGGAGTGTGGTATCGGCACAGTGAGATGAGAGGTAATTTCAAATTACCCATGTAATGTGTGTAACTTTTTCAGGTGTACCTAAACAGGTGTGTAGTAACAGGGCTTAATGAGTGAGAGCATGAAGGAATTTTTTGAGCCTCCTTACAATGTGTGTGCTCCAGGAATATTGGATTGTTCTTTAACAGTCTCCATTGCATCAGAGATCAAAAGGAACTGCACTGGTAAACTAGCACAGGTCATTGCTGATACGGTTGGCAGTCAGAAGGAAATGATTGTGCTCCTGCTTTCATGTTTTTAACAGTATAAAAAGACTTTTATTTGCTTTTTAGCAACTTACCAATCATATTCGGGATACCCTGCCAGCCTTCAGAAGCAAACTCCAGAGCCAGCTGCTTTCTATAGAACATGAAGTAGAGGTATACAAAAACTTCAGACCAGAAGATCCCACCAGAAAAACGAAAGCCCTGTTGCAGTGAGTGTCTTTAGTCTGCTTTTCCACTTTGAATGTGTCTGTGTTGCCTTTTTCCCCCCTTCTTTCTGATTGGTTTAAATTTAAACATTAGGGTATTGTTAAGGATTCTTTACGTGAGCTCCAAAGAAATCTGTGTTTGATGTTCCAGAACACTTTATTTATTCTACAATTTCAACAGAATTTTCCCAAAATTAATTTTAGTTATCCTAAAAAAGAGAGAAAGCAGAGCAAGGAAAAGGCATGAGGATGGGCAGCAGAGATGATCAGAGGTAAAAAACTGCTTCTGATTGTGTAGACACATTCTTCTGTCTGCCAAAAAGATGACCTCAAACAAGGGAGAGACATTATGTTGGAAGTATGTAAGATGAGGAGGCTGGAAGAAGAATAAAGAATGCTTCTTTTTCTAGTGTAAAACTTGGCTGTCCAAAAGAGCCTAGAGATGGCAAGACCAAAATTAATCAAAGATGATTGTCCTTCATATTTTGTGCACCTAAGACCCAGAGTTCTTTGCTGCAGGAGTTGTTAGTAAAAGCTTGTGTGCTTTCAGAAAGCAGAGAGGCAAATTCTTGAGGATTATCATCATCAATTCTGGATTAGAAAGCTTTTTCATTGCTGAAGTCACTGTCTGGTTTGGGTCTGATCCACAAAATAAGTCTGTCTGATGAGACTTTGATAACAGTGGTGGAACAGAGATGATTGTTCTTCTGACTTGGAATCAAGTGGAGATGGAATCACAGCCCTGTCTTGATTGTGGATTTAGCACCAGGGAGGAAGGACAATGCTGGTGTTGTGGGTTGAACACCAGTTAGCACCTGCTGCTTTGCTGCATCTGCTTCCTTCCTTGGCCTATTTCCAGGGATGCTGCAGACTCAGTACTGCCTATCTCTTCACCTGAAGGATCTCCTATTTTCACTCTCCCATTTTTTTTCTTCAGTTGTAACCCTCTGTGTTTATATGCAAATAAAATTTACCTCTTAGAGATGAAACATGTGAAGGAAGAAGAAGTGTAAAATGTACCTAGTTCTTCTCGCTTATGTGCCTGTTGTCACATTTCTGCTCTGACTGATTTCAGAGTTTTCAGCATTCTCAGTTCTCTGGGATAGATGGCAATAGTGCTGGATTGTGATAGTGTGTAAGTTTGGGGCTGGATTAATTCTGTAATTAAAACTTTGAAATTCAGGGGGGGAAGTAATCAGCTGAACTAGAGAGGCTTTCTTGAGCCAGATGAAGACTGATTTACTCCTTATTTTTGTAACAACTCTGTTCAAGAGAGTAGAGTTCCTGGTCACTTTACTCCAGATGCTTTGGTTGCAAAGACAGAGGGACATCACCTTTGACCTTTCCATGACTCGGAGAACTCTCCTGTGTGTTTTTTTTGAATGATCCTGCTGCAGAAGTCAAAGCACAGCCAAGTTAGCAGGAGCTTGTGGTACTGGCACATCACCACGTTAGTACTGGGTTTGGGTGTGCCTTTTGGCATGGGGAAATTCCTTTGCGATCTCTTCTGAATTTTCCAGCCCTGGATTCACATCATGCTATCAGACTGCGGTGCCAGACAGCAGGGATGCAGGGGCATGTGTGCAGGTCGGGGTTCTATGGATTGGCAGCTTGGCTGAATCAGTTGTACAGATAATTTTGGTAATTGCTGAATGTGTTTGAATAGGCAGTACTGGTTGCATAGTACTGAAATAGGAGTTGGTAGTTAATACGCTTAAATTGTTCTGCGTTTTGTTTGTTTGTTGTTTTTTTTTTCCTTTCCTCCCTTCTTTGACATTTAGGATGGTACAACAGTTTTCAGTGGACTTTGAAAAAAGAATTGAAGGATCAGGAGATCAAGTTGATACGCTAGAACTTTCAGGAGGTGCCAAAATCAATCGTATTTTCCATGAACGTTTTCCCTTTGAACTCGTGAAGGTATTTATCCATCCTGCTGATGTGCTTTATTTTATTTGTGTATCCTTACATTCATACTGATAGTAGTGTAGCCAAGAGAAGATCTCATTGAAAGAATAGGCTTTTAACTGTGGAAGAAATTACATGAACTTATAATAGAGACATTAGGCTTAATTGCTCGGATTGGACACTGAAACATGCTAAGAATTCTGAAATAGAAGAATTAGAATATAATTATAGTCCCAGTTCATACTATTTTCTGTGGTCTCCTATTGTTTTATCACAAATGGCATCTTTCTTCTGGTTAAATGGGGCAGGCAGACAGAGTTGGTAATTTAACTTGTGTTCAAGTAGCTGGTATCTATTAAAATGAGAGTTATGGAAAAGAGCCCTTTAGGTCCCTTCCAACTCAAATCATTCTATGATGGTTTGACTTGGGTAATGACCCTTTCATTTGTGACAACACTGACTTCTCTTCCAGCTAGCTGGCTTCCAAGAAATTTAAAGAAAAGCTTTATAACTTCATCATTGAGACAACTCTGCTCTTAAATTTAGTTGAAAACTGTAGAATGGGAAGGGGAGGATAAACAGATCATAATCACAGAAGTTGTACGTTGTACCACTTTAAGAAACCAGGCTTTAAAAAAAAAAAAAGTGGAGTCTTCCAAATCCTCTTTCTGGCTTACTCTGTCAACTCTTTAAAATCATTCCAGCTGTTGGTATATCTGGAATGGAAGAGTGTGTGATTTTTCAACAATATCTACTGCTGCCTGTAGCCTCAGTGCTAAAGACATTTTAAAATGCTTATGCATTGTTTAGTGTAATTAGGAGTTACTATTTTAACAGCTGAACTTGCTTGTCTTATGGTTATATAGGGAGAGAGGATATTTTCTGTTTTGTTAAAACCTTCCCCTAACGTGCCCTTGTGTGCTGCTGTTCTGTAGATGGAATTCAACGAGAAGGAACTGCGGAGAGAGATAAGTTATGCCATCAAGAACATACACGGGATCAGGCAAGTGCTCCCATGTTTTCCTGCCTGCTCACATGATACAGGTGCAATATCTTCCCAGAGCATTGCTTACAAGCTTTGTTGTTCTCAGTGTTTTGGGAAATGTTTCTTGTGTTACCTGATTGGTAAATTCTCAGATGGTTGATGCTGGTAGCTATGGTGCAGTATTTGAGCTTTCCTTGCTTGCTTGCTGGAGAGGTCTTGATTTATTGTTGTGAACTGATAGTTTTGGGTGTGCTTTTATAGTGTGGTTTTTTTGTATAATTTATCTGCCAAGGTATACCTTGGACAGCAGTGAAAGAGAAGCAACTGGGTCTGTGAGGTAGCTGTTTATGGATTCATTTACTCTGCAGTGCCCAACTGTGAAATTCTCCATGTCAGACTCTGAATAAGAAAACCTCATTTTCTGGTGTGCGTGAAAAGTGCAGCCATAGGATTCTTATGGATTTGCTGGGCAAGGGATTGTGCATGGATTGCTTGCAGCTGCCACTCATCCCTAAGGTTTGATGCACTGCTGCTGAGGCTTTACTGCATTGTAGCAGTACTCCTTGGAGTTCTTGCAGTCCTCTTGAAGGAGTTTCATCTTTCAAGCATGTTTCTACTTATATTCTTATATTCTGAATATATTCTTACTCAGAATGACACTTTATTTGAGAAATAAGCAAATTTAGTTCTGTGGAAGCCTGTTGGTGTAGGGATTGTTATTACTCAGCTCTGAAAGAGAAGACTTAAACAATTCAGTAAAAAAAAAATCTTCCTTGCCTGGTGTTTTTGTTACTGTCTTACATATTCTTTTATGTCCACAGAACAGGTTTGTTCACTCCAGATATGGCGTTTGAAGCCATTGTTAAAAAACAGATAGTTAAGCTGAAAGGACCCTGCTTAAAAAGTGTGGATCTGGTGATGCAAGAGTTAATCAACACTGTCAAGAAGTGCACTAAAAAGGTAGCTTGCACATAGATCTGGTAATGTAAGTAAAATGTAATGGTATAGTACATAATAGAAAGCCTGTCTTGCATTTTATGGTGTTCCAAGAGATTCCTGATTCAGTCACTTCTTGGGCAGAGTAGGACTTCCTCAGGTACTTAATTACAACTTCTGCAAAGTGCTCAGAATCATGTAATGATGGAAAAGTTAATTTTTTTGATTCCTTTGTTTTGAATCTTATGGTGAGAGGTGTTTTTTGAGTCAAGAGATGCCCTCAGTTTCCTCCTTAAAATCATGTGTACACTTCTTAGCTGACTGGCTGCTTTTGGAGTCTCACCTGTCCATCTGCCTGTCCCACAGTCCCAGTGCAGGGTACCCCATAATAGTAACTACAGGAGTGATTCTGGGATGTGAGCACAGGTATGATGAGGTTGAGAAATATTCTCTTGAATTTTTTCCGAAAAAACCACAAATTTTTTGTACTGATGAGCAAGTAGAGGAGATACTTCTTAAAACCAGAAAGACAAAGAACATAGAGAAGCAGATTCTCTGCTATATTTTCAGCACAGTTTCCAGGGTTTTTTTTTCACTTTTGTTGAAGTCTGGAAGACATGTCACTTGAATTAACTGTGCAGATGCTCTTCCCAGTGGTATTGGCCAAATTTACCACTGTATGGTGCGTTTTTCAGTATTGTTATGTGAAGGTGTTGCCACAAGGTGGAGCCTTTAAAAAACAAGAAATTTGGCCATCATTTAGAGCACCACTCTGGAATTAGGCCCAGTAGAAGAGAGAGAAATCTCACCCCGGATATGTCCAAAGTGTCTTTTCCTCAGTGTTCCCTGGAGGAAAAGAGCAGCAGCAATCCAAGGGTTTAGGTCTCTCCAGTCTCTGAACAACAGCAAGGAAGCCTTGCTTTGCAGTGTGCTTGACTTTTAGTCCCAAGCATTTATAATATTTGCTTTCTTCCAAAGAGGAAAGCAGGAGGCTCCCCTGTTTGTATTCCACTGAAGACCCTCTGCAGGTGTAACTTTCTATTAATTTTCTGTTTCAGTTGGCAACATATCCAAGGTTGTGTGAGGAAACAGAAAGAATTGTTGCTGGCTACATTCGGGAAAGAGAAGAGAAGACCAAGGATCAGGTGAGAGTAAAGAGGAGATGTGACAGTTTGGGGAAGTGTGTGAGGGAGAATAGTTCTTACATCTAAAGTGCAGTAGGACAGTGGTTTTTTTAATTATTATTTTTTTATGTAGGCTGCACATTTTAGAGAGGAAGAAAAATGGCTTCTTTACCTCTGAGCTTTGACAGAGACTAAATTGTTACAGAAAGGTTAAGTAGTGTTGGCTTATTCCTGTGCCAGTGTGCCAACTTCTTAACTGGGCCACTGGAGCTGTTTGTGGGAAATCAAAATTGATTAAACAAATGCACACAGGAGTAACTGATTTCTACTTTGTTTCGAGGTGTTTTTAACATACCCATTCCATTATAGTGGGACCCTTGAGGGAGTGACAAGCTTTTCTTCAAGTTTGAAAAAAGCTAAAAAACAAATAAAAATTCAGAGAAATTTGGTTAAAGCATTTATTTATTATTTAAATTTGGATAAAGCATTTATCACTCAGCCAAACATTCCAAATCCAGGAAACTGCAAATCTGAGATTACATGTGAGAAAATCCAGTGGTAGTGAAATTAGGAATTATTGCCTGGAGAGTGCAGAGTGTGACAATAGAAATATTGGGGGAAGAAGAGCTTGGCAGAGCTCCTAAGCTGTTCTGGACTCCTGGATCTCTAGTCCTGTCCCTGTGCACGTTAGGGAGCTGTGCTGCAAATGTAGTCGTAAAAATAATTGACCAAAAAAAATTATTAGTTGGGCTTGTACTTGCAGGTAGTTCTAGTTAGAACATTGTTATCTCAAAATTTTGGAGAAAATACAAGTTATTTAAAATAATCGAGTTTTATTTTCCTGTTCTTCATTGTATGCACATACCTGACTATTTCTCAGAACAAAGAACAAAATATGGGCTTTTTGTGAATGCCAAAAACTGACCAATTAGGTTATTGTCATCTTCACATCATTATTTATGTGTTAGCAGTTATCCCTTATAAATCAAAACACTAGTGAGAATATTTTCAGAGGTAAGAGATGGAACAAAAACATAGTGGGGATTTGAGTCTAAGTGAGGCATCTAATATCTTCTGGAAATTGTGAAGAACTTGGGAGTGATGCTGTATTTGAGGAACTGTGCAGAAATAAGGCTGAAGAGATTAAATGCCACCATTTGGTAACAATAGGTTCCTTCCTTGCTCCCCCTGATAAATGGAATTCTGGAATGAAGGGGGTGAGGTGCAGTCTCATGCATATTGCAGAGCCTGTTGGAGGGTGGGAGGGAATTTTTGCTGATATCTGAGCAAGTTCTTTGCTGAGTTAGATTGTCAAGGTTGAATCAAATTCTCTGTGGGCTGCGGAAGGACTGACAAGCGGTAAGTACACAAACCACTGTGTTATTTTGTTGGTAGCCCATCTCTCAATCCAGGTGTGCACACCAGAATGGCTGGCTGGTACCTGGACTGGGCATTTTCTGGGCCAGGGCTGGATTACTGATCACTTCTTTGTGTGGTACATAAAGGAAGTGCAGGTACCTGGATTTTAGGTTTAAGGTTTAGGTTCCTTGCTGGCTTGGCTGGAATGCTCCAGATAGAATTTTGCTTAACTTGCAAAATGCAGAGCTGGAATCTGTTATATAATGATTAAAATTCTCTCTGCCCGTGTATGATTGATCTTAATGGAACGGACAAGGGCCAGGAGAGTGAAAAATGAGGTCTGTTAGAAAAAAAGTAGGAAGAGGGAATGGGACTTCTGTAGTCTAACTTATTAAACAAGAACAAAAACAGAAGCAGTGGAATTTAGAAAATATTGCTTTTGGCTTGAACAATTATGAAAACAATATTCAGTAATACAGAGAACTCAAGAGTTCTGTTTTTTTCTCGCTTCCTTTTCTTCAATCTCTCCCTTTCACCTTACCCATCCTATTTTGCTCTCCTGTCTGCCATAATAGATGCTGCTGCTCATTGATATCCAGGTTTCTTATATCAACACCAACCATGAAGACTTCATTGGCTTTGCAAAGTAAGTATATGGAAAATTTGTTACAAAGACACTGCCAGGCTTTTTTGTTTATTTGCGTGGGGTTTTTTTATTATGTTCAGAACACAAGCCCTGAAGTGAGACAGTGAAGATCCAGGCTGCAGAGTCCCAAACGTGCAGGACCATGCTCTTTCTCAACAGGCACAGTGTTGAATCTGTCCCAGTTGCAGGGGAGTCTCCACCCAGTTCACAAGCCTGGTTTCACTGAAGCTGGAGCTTATGTCTTGATCTGTAATTACACGTACTTCAGGACCACAGAAATGGATATTGGTGGTCTTTCCACATTGTTATTAATGCATACTTTAGGAGCTGTGATTCTGTGTGAAACAGTTTTGCTCAGAATAATGGATGTCACTGAATTAAAAGTGTGCCTGCTGTTTGGCTGCAAAGAATAATAGTAGCAGAATGCCCTGCAGGGCCTGGTTTGACGTTCTCCTCGCTTAATTGAAAAGGCTGTGAGAATATTTTCCAGAATGTTCTCCCTTGGTTTCCAGCAATTTGTGCCTCAGGGGCTTCATACCAACATTTTGACACCAGTAAAAACATTGAAGATGTCTTCACTCTTTGAAGAATAAATGTTCCTTCAGACATATTCATGCCATATTTGCCATACCAGTGATTGCAATCACAGGTTTCGACCATGTGAGATGCTGGCAACAAATTTTGGCACCACAGTATGTATTTGACACTGGCCAATTCTGGTTAGCACTGTGAAGGAAGCTCCACATCGCTGGCAGTGTGCCTTGAAGGTTTAAAACATGGAGTTCAGTCAGCTGAGAGGGGAGAAGGCAAAACCAGGCACTGATTGTGTTTGGTTTGAGCAACTTTCTCTAGATTTGTTTCTGGGTCCTAGATATTGTTATCAGTTCTCTTGACAAATGACAGGATGTTGTAGGAATGGTGGCTGGCCTTCTAGAGGTCAAGATAACAACCTGCCTGCTATTTACTACTCTTCATCCTTTTCTGACAGGAAAAAGGCTGCTAAAAACACTCCATGTATATTGGTGGTGTGTGTTGTGACCTTGGGAAGGCACATAGTCCCACCTCCCGCTCAGAGCAGAGTCCATGCTGAGTTCAGACCAGGCTACTCAGGATTTTGTTCAATCAGATCTGGAGAATTCCCAAAATTGGAGATTCTCCAGCCTTTCTATGCTAGCCTGTTCCAATGCTTGCCTCACCTCACTCTGAAAAGACTTTTCCTGGTTTCAAATTGGAACTTTCCACATTTTATAGTACTGGGTTCTGAAGTTCCAGGTGTATCTGTAGCGATTTCATTATGTTCCTCCCCCAGAAAAATTCCCCTCATGGGAATTCCCCCTCGTGGCTGCTCTTGCAGCCTCCATGGTCCTTGCTACTGTGTCTTTACAATTCCCAAGTTCAATTTCTTGGGAAAGCTGCTTCTCTTTTGGCGGCTGAGATCTGGAAATCCCCAGGTGCTGTGGATGGGGCATAAGCAGATAACAAGTGACTCTTGGTTTAAGTTCACTGGTTAAGTTTAAGCAGGGATTTCTCTAGGTTGGAACAGATGGAAGGAAAGTAGCCTTCCTTACTTCGTCTCAACTAAAAGATAAAATTTGGATAGCAAAGAAGAATTTAAAATATATTCACTTATAAGACAAACAGGAGAAAATATTAATTTGAAACTATAAGTGTTATAGCAGTTATTTTAGAACTGGAAAATGAAGTAAGTTGGGTGGCACAGGGGCTTCTGCAGTATCTAAGTATCCTGGACTACAGATTCCCCAGATTCCCTGGTGTTTCCTTTCCTTTGCTGAGCCTTCTAGCCCCGTGTCTCATGTGGTTGCAGGAACAGTGTGAGCCCTGTGAACCATGGTCATGAGAGCACAAGACATTTCAAACTACCCTGCAGCACTGCAGGACCTGTTACACTGCAATGTGGATTGTCTTGAGAGGGGCTTAACAAAGCGGGTATTTAGAACAAATTTGCATAGTTACAAAACAGCAGAATCTTAGAATATTAATGTTTGTCTTCTTGGGCAGAACAAATGGCAAAATTCTGGGTTTGGGTTTGTTTCCAGGTGGTATAACTCAAGAACAGCTACATGCTTCAATCTACATAGAGTAATTTGTATTTAGAACATTAATTAGAGGACCAATATTTCTAAAAAGTATGGGTTTCTTAGTATGATGTTAATGGTATAATTAGCTTTTCTAAGGTGATAAAATTAAGAAAACAAACCAGGGATTAGTGCTGTGTTTTCTGTATGCACTTCATTTAATCATAATTTACGTATCAAAGATTATGCAACTTATATGATGCACCAGGGGCATGAAGTGTTGTTTGGTGAAAAGGATCAGGATGATTGAGATAAACACAGTGAGTAGGCACACAGAATAAATATCCTTGTAGATCTTCTCCCAGACAGCATGTGGACTGCTGGTTTGATGGTGTCCAAAGGGCAGGATCAGAATTTGTACAAGGGTTGAGTTGGGTGTTTCACCAATTCTTTGGAGCAGCAGCTGTGCACCAAACAGCAGGATTGGCCACAGGCTCTGATCCAGGCACACCTCTCTGCCCTTCTCTGTCAGAGCAGCCTTTGTAGCTGCTGGAATATAGATGCTTTTTTCTTCAGTGAATCAATGCCTGGTGAAATGGTATCATCTAATCCAAACAAAACTTCCTGTCACCAGTGAAATGCTGGTGGCTGAGTAGCCAAAGCCTGCTCTCGGAGCGCTTTTCTTCTTCTTTCCAGCAATATTTTAATTTTGTGGCCTAACACAAGCCACCACATAATGCAAATGCTTTTAGAATTAATGGCAACTTGTTTGGTTTTGAGACAGGAGTGTGTTTTGTTTCAGGATCTGGGATTACCAAAGGTCAAGAATTGAGCAAAATATTTTAAATATGGTTTAATTTCAAATGTGCTCTATTCTTGTAAGATTTCAGCTTTGAACCAGCTTTATGACGGCTTCATCCTTTGGTTATATTTACACCCTCAAAGTGCATATAAATATTAGAATAATATCCAAAACAAACTGTCAAGACAAAGCTATTAAGGAGCCTCCAGCAGGGGAGGATTTTGTTGTACTGCTCTAAATAACAGAAATGGCTTGCTTTTTGTCTCTTCTGAATATTTATAGAGGCTAATGTTTCCAAAGTTACCCACATGAGCCATAATTTCTCTGTGCTTTTAGTAACCTTTACCAATGCAAGAAGGATGTTGTTGCAAAGGACATGATTGGTAGGAGCTGTCTGCTGTGCATGTCCCTTCTCTCCTTAGCAGGCAAATATAATCAGGCAGAAAAGCAGTTGAAATATGCACATATATGCAATGATTTTCCTGTGCTTCTTTTGCTGTGTTAATCTAGCTTTCTCTGCTGGGATCAAAAGAAACTATTACTGCTAAAATTATTCCTCAGGAACTGGCTTAGTTCAAGTTTCTTCAGCATAACTCTTTTCCTCTGCTTCCCTTAGTGCCCAACAAAGAAGCAGTCAGGTTAACAAAAGTGCAGTGGGAAATCAGGTAGGCACCTAACAGAGAATGGATAATGGCATGTGCAAGGTAATCCAAGCTGTTGGGTTTTCTTGGCTGCATTTTCTGTTTTAAGCATATCATTTACCTTTGTTTGCTTCAAACATACATAAATGTGTCCTCATTGCCTTGCTTTGCTGAACTTTTCAAAGCCACCTGACTTGTATTGTTATCATCATTTACTGTTTGGCATTTCTGCTGCTGCTTGCACTGCTGGGGAGTATCTTCCCTTCCATGCTGTTCAGTGCCTTGAATCTCTCATGTTACACGTTCATTAACTGCAAACTTGTGAATTTCAGAATCCCAAATGCTGGTGAGTACTTGCCTGTGTGTGCTTTGTGTGTTTTGCTACTCCTCATGTGTTCGCAGCTGAACAGCAGTGAAGGACAGGTCAGCCAGCAAATGTGGATTTGCCTTTACCTCTTCTGAAACCTTTCAGCTGACACCACAGAGTTTTTGACTACGTTTCATAGGCCTTTTTCAAAATAAACAAATAAATGTTTAATGCTCTCAGGTTAATTAGCATCTTTACTGAGATTTGTTAATGAAATCGTTTGTTTCTTTTTGTCACCTAAGAATATGGGGTTGATTCTGCAAGGTGCTTGGTGCTCCTGAGCCCGCCTTCCTTCTGAGCTTTTGTGTGGGTCAGGGGTTCTCAGTGCTTGGCAGGATCAGTCCTCTTCTTAATATGAGATGAAAATAAGGAAAATGCTACGATTTGAAGAGTTTCTGCTCTCTTTGAGGTTTTTGCAAAGTCTTAAACAGAAAAAAAAATTACTATGGAACTAGTATGTACTTGAGAATGAAATAAAAAATAGCAGTAAAAAATACAACAATGAAATTTTGTATAATTACCAGTATTGAACATCTTCCTGATGTTTTCACGTGCAGTTTGGTGAAACAATGTTCAGGAGGTTTCACCTCCCGATCAAGGTTTTCAAATGTGATCAATGAATTTAGATCCAAGTGATAAACCTGAAACTTCAGGAAGTCTCCTCTTCTGCTGCTGTTGTAGACAAGAGTTCTTGGCAAGAGATCTAGTCATCCTTTTGGGGCTAGAAATTCAATCTCTTCCTCTCATCAAGAAATCGCTGGTTATTTTCAAGATATTTTTTTAAATAATCCGGCAACTTCTTGGATGGGATGGTTCCCCAGAGCCTGACCAGCATGAGTGGCATTTTTGATGTAATATATGGTTTGAATTAAAATGAAAAAAACCCTCGAAGGTCTAAACACTGCAGTGGCTTCAAAGAGCAGCCTCTCCCCTCTGAGGAGAGATTTCCTTCTTATCTAGCTGTGCCGGAACATGTGTCAAACACAACGACTGTCATCGCTTTGGAGTGTCCCATAAAAGGAAAAGCAACCAATTATCTGGCTCTTCAAAAATACACAAATAAAATGAATGATTTTTTAATTGGGTGAATGTTTTCTCTCTATAAAGAAGTGAAGAAAAAGCTTGGCGTTTTAAATTCAATGTTGAAACTTGGTTACTTGTGGTATAAAGGACTTTGCTGAACCTTTTATTGTAGCGATAATAAACAGATGTTTGTTAGTTGATTGTTTGGACTTGAAAAGAATGAGAAAATGTTTCTGAAATAAAACTTCATTTTTGCAATTTGCTATTTCAGGGAACCAATCTACCGCCTTCAAGGCAAATTGTACGAGCTAAGTTCTGTAAGCTTTATTGTTGCTTTTTCATTTAGCTTCTCAGAGGGCAAAGTTTGTCTCTAACTCATTGGTTTGTCCAATACTTGCCGCTAAACTGTTTAATGTTAAGCTGTCTTGTCTGTAACACTTCCTCAACAAAGTGTAATTGCAGTTCATCACTTAACTGCTACTAACCTGCTGTTACCAGTCTGAACTAGTATAACTTAAAGTGTTGTAGAAGACTTTGCATAGAATTAATATTTTTATGATTTACCAAGTTTCTCAAACTAAAATGACTAATGAGTGTTTATTTTATTATATAACTGGAAAGCAGTTTTTATCTGATGTAAGTGCCTCTGTTCATAGTAAACCTCTCTTTGAAAGGTGAGCAAATAAGTTTTTGGTAACCAAAAGGAAACATTTTGGTGTAAATGAACGTGCTGTTTATGGATGCAGGTACTGTTCTTGGAGGTTTGTTTATGCCAAGGAATTATTTTTGGATAGAAAAAGTGAGTTTTATGAATTAAAATATTTAAAGCCTTTTTAGCATTCTTTTCATAGCACCAGGAGGATCAATATATCACGGACAGACTCTTTTCTAACCCTTCCACTTCATGAGTAAATAAATATGTGAATGTCTTTAATATTACTAATTAGAATTAATTGTCTAAACTGCAGTTAATTTTATAACAAGTTACTACCGGTTCAGTGAGGTAAGGTGTAAGAAATCAATTTCTGTATTGTGTGTATTCTTTGGCAATATCTGTGATAAAAATGTACATTTTTTCAGTTTGTTGCCACATCATGAAATTCTGTTAGTTATCATTTTAAACTAAACTTATGTTTAGTTATGGAAAAAAGACTATTCAGCACTAATTTTTTTTAGCAGCAGTTGAATTGAACCCATTGGGGAGATCAAGATCACCGAATTTTCCCAAAATAGTGGGATACTCATTTGCAATACTTACTTTTCTTTTTTGGTAGCTTGCTTTGCACTGGAATGATGCAGATAGCTATTAACTATTTCTGTGTCTCTTGGAAATAAGATGAGCACAGCAACACCTTATTTTTGGACAATAATGCAAATTCCTCTTAACATGTTTTCCTCCTTTTTCCTCTGCTACTAATTTATCCTCTCACGCTTAATCTTTGGCCTTTTTTGTTTGTCTTTTCTTTGCTACCGCCTGAGGTTTTGACCTGACTCCACAAAGTTTCTTTTTAAGCCACAGGTTAGTCTGTCTTGTCATTTCTTGAAGTAATCTGTGCAATGCTTGGTTTTACAGGGCACACCAGCAAGGTTTGGCTCCTGAAAGCTGACCCACTTTTAATTGTGTATCTTGTGTGCCGAGATTTGGTTTGGTGACTAAAATTCATAGTTTTAAACTCCCCTTCACGATAAGGCTTTAAAGATGAAGGTGTCATTGTTCCATGTGCCCAATTGATGTGTGTGAAAATGCAAGACACTCAAATTATAGAGGATTGTATATAATTTATAGGAGATTATGTGCTTTGTTTCTGTGGCAGAATCTGCTGCTGTGCTTGAAGTAGCCCTGTAAGTGGAGAAGGGGCTTAATGTGAACTTAAGGCACTATCCAGGTGATGTGGAGATTGGGGTCTGAGGGCTTTGTTTGACCTGCCTCTCTTCAGTGTTATACCAACAACCTGATTAATTTTCTGATTCATTTCTTCTGGACACAAGTAGCATTCCGACCCCATCAGCTGGCCTGAAATATAGTTCTAATAAGTAACATTTTCCCTAGTAACCCCTTTTTTTCTTTTTCTTTATTTTTTTTCCTTTTAATCCTGCTTTGTAGCATACTTTGCTGTTTCTTTTCTTCAGATATACTTAAATCCTCTTATCTTGCATGACCCAGGAAAAAAATGTTTATAGGATTTTTTTTAAGCAACCAGATGGAAATGGAGGCTTTTGCCATGGTCAGTGAGGTGGTAATGAAAAATCATGACAAAGCTGTTCTGTTAAGAAATATCAGTATTTCTATGAGAGGTGGTCCCCATGAGCTAACACGTTCAAAAATATTTCAAAATTTAGCAGCATGAGAGCTATGGCTTTTGAATTTTCCCTTTATCAAGTCTAAAGAGTATTGCTTTTCTAAATGGCCTTTAACTATTTATGTTTTTAGGTTAATATCCCTTCATATTTGACTTAACTCAGTCTTTGTTTAACTATATTTGGAGGTATATTTCAATTTTTTACCCCTGAGAACTTTGCTCCAGTAAAGACTAAATTTTTCTTTAAAGCAGCCATACTTTTAGGAGTTTACCACTCACTAGTTTTAAGTTGTGTAATACATTGTGCAGTGGTTTGTAGGGAAGCAATGTCACAAGATCTTGGTTGTGTTCTGTATCAGAACAGATCTGATCAGTTTATGCTGTGACATTTGGCAAATTACAGTGAAATACTGTAGAAGGCTTTCCCCTATTACATTACAGCTTCTGTAGTGTGAGGATCTTCATGACTGTATCCAAAGAACCAACAGCTTAGAAGGATGCCCCCCTGAGCAGTTTTTTGTAATTTTTGTTCTTTCGATGTGCTTACTGTTTGGTAGCACTTTTTGTAATGGCAGTCATTGGAAGATAGAGTGGTACTGGGAGTTGTGTTCTGTGTTCAGAATTATTTCAGTGGAGTTACACAACACAGCTTCAGTGGTGTTACATTAGCAAGTGCTGCTGCTTTTGTTGTTGTGGGAGTGTCCAGTCTCATGATTCTCACACTTGGGTTTCTGTCTGCCCAGTTTCATGTATCTCACTTATCTTGAAATCATCCTTCAAATAATTCTTTAGAGAATCGGAAAGTGTCCCATTTCTTTAAATATATTTATTTTACAAATGCCTTATTTGATTTAATGCAATTAAAGTCAGGCAGCAGCACATAAAATGTGCTTATTGGGTCAAATCCTGCTTTCCTGTTTATCCATTAAGTGGTGGAGAGTAAGAACAACAAATATGATTTGGGTTTTGTGCAGCTGAACTCTGAGAAAATGATTTCCTTCTGGCTTGTTCATTTTGCATTCAGAGGCTCTAAGTTTCATTTTTCAGTCACCCAGATTAGGTATCAGGATCCTGAAGGAAGGAACTGTGTCATCTCTTGTTCATCCTGTGCATGGCGTCCAGCTACCGGTCAGAATATTGTCTCCAGTAGCTTCTGGCTGTGCCCACATTTTCCACCTTCCTGAGGTTCATAACTCCTGTCACTGACATCCGCTCTGCACAGAATGGCATTTAGAAATGTGATAGAAAATAGCGAAATAGATCTTTTAGATACAACCCAATGGGAAAATGAACTAGTGAGAGCAGTAATGAAACACAGTGTTTGCAGCTTCCAAGCTGAAATACTATAAAACATAGCCAACATAACAGTTAAAAAAACCTCCAAAATAACAACTCTCTATCAGAGTTTTTTTACCTTTCAAAATTGTTTTTGAAAATCTTACCTACTTATTGCCTGTGGAGAACACTTCTGAAATATAGCTTGAGGGGTTTTTTTGTTCGAGAATTTGGCTGGAGTCTAAGGTGTAATTCAGCTTGTCTGGAAGTGAAACTATATTCCTTAATCTCACTTTTTCTTGCATTACACCTTGATCCAACATCTCCCTTTCCTTTACACTGAGTCTCCTGTAAGTGTAGCTGAGTCTCCTTTAAGTGTAGCTGAGTCCTCTGTAAGTGTAGCTTTTTGGAGTTAACAGAATGTGCCTGCGAAATGGGAAAATTCAATGAAATGGACATGAGGCTTAGCACAATGAGCTCATCTTCTCCTTTTTCGTGTCCCCTGGAATAGCTTCTTAGTATTTTAGATTGTTATGGCCTATTGTAGAGTCCAGGATATTTTAGAGAACAGAGTACTCTGCTTTCCCAGAGGGTTATAGATAAACAGGTCTAGAAATTTCACATGAAAAACACACCCCCAGAATATTGCTGTAGGTTGGTGTCCTGCTCTTCCTGCAGGGGTGTGTAGGAATGACAGCTGGATCTAATCCTCGGCACACAAAATTTTTGAGGAAACAACTGGCAAATTCCTTCCTTTATAAGACAGTGACCAGGGATTATCCTACCAAGTCAGCTTGTTTCTGTCCACACCCTGTGATGACTGCACATTTATGGGGAGATATTTTGGACTGGGGCATGACACAATTCTTACCTTAGAAGTGTTGAAACCTCTTAAATGGTTTGTATAGTTTAGTCTTTAAAATGGTTGGTTTGGTCTGTTCTGAGACCTCTACCATAAATGCCTTCTTGTCAAATTGCGAAAATTGGACTCTTATTAAGCTGTTACAGAGCCTGTGGTAATGGTGAGGGAAAGGATGGAATAAGCAGAGAGGGCTCCTTCCCTTCCCTTTGGAGTGCTCGTCATCTGTAAGGTTCTTGGACCTGCTGCTTGAGTGTTCCTGCCTGGTTTGCTTCTAGAAACCACCTCTTTATCTTCACTGACATCTGTGTTCAAATCTTTTACCTTCCCTGAGATATTTCTCCAAAACATTTTTCTCCAAAGCAGGTACTGGCCAGGCTGCCTGGGCTTCCTGTGTGTGGATATGAGCTTTATATGGAGCGACATGGCATTTTCAGTTGCAGACAAAGTGGTTCAGCAGCATCCTCTCTCCCAGCCTCTTATTTCAGCTTCTTTAGGGCATGGGAACGTGTGCACATGTGCTGTGAAGGGTTTAGTCTGCTGCACAAATATAGCTCCCCTTGCTGCAGAACTAAGTTCAAGTGGATGGAGGACCTTAATTTTGTTGCTTTCCCCCATTGTTCCCCCCCTTGCTTTTTCAGTGCAGAAAGAAAAAATAGAATAAGTTTGGTTCCACAACTTGTCCTGTGTCAGCTGCTGAAGGCCATTACCCTGGCTGTATATACATGTTACTTGTTTCCTGTTAAAAACTTACTTCAATAAACATCATAAAATGAAATGAGAATTTGATGGGTAATCAAGTTCTTATCAGTGTATTTCCCTTAACTTGCACTTAGGCAAGCATTGTATGTGTGTTTGCACTCACTAATGCCCCACTCTACTTAGATTCGCCCCCATAAACACAAATATTAGAAGTCGTGACCCAGTTTTGTAGAAACCTTTGTGGAACAGGCTATTCCATCCAATCTGCTTGTGCCATACCCTTGAGTCTCTTTACAGGAATCATGTCCAGTTCTCTCATCCCTTACTGTGGTATCAGAACCAAATTCATGCTTTCTTAGAGATTTTCTTACAGGCTGAAAACTTAGAGCCTGTTTTTGGATTTTCAGGACTTCTCTTACACTGCAGGCCTGGTTGGTAGTAAGTGGAAAAACACGTTTATCTTCCTTGAAATGAAACTGATACTCTTGGATTATGTACATTCCCAATACAATTTCCTGCTTTTCAGGTGCAACTTCTTCGGTTTAGTTTTCAAATATAATTCAGTCTCTTACCCTGGGCAAAACCAAAGCTGTTTTTTTAGGAGCTTTCATGAACATCCGGGCTGAATAGGAGTGAATTCTGGTTCTGAAATTTCTACAGAGGGCAAAGAATAGATGGTGAGCCATGTTCTTCTTTCATGAGTTGTTGCTACTGGAGTTACTGGTCTTGTAAAGTCCTATGAGAGGAGTATTGGTCTCATAGATTTCTTTAAATACAAGAGGAAATTCATGTTTGATCACACAAGTCAGTGCCTGTGGGGCTTGTTGAGAGGATTCTGAAGGGCTTTTCTGAGCACTTTTTTCTGTCTCTATTCCTTTGGCAAGTGAAGGATGTTGCTGTGGGCAGAAAGAGAAGAGCTGAGGTCCCTTGCATCTGTGATTGGGAGAGTTCTGTTGTCTTGTTCAGACCATGATAGGAAGGAATGTTTGCTTTGCTTTCTCATTTATATTGGAAAACAGTGACTGTTCCAATAAAATTGAAAGTTTCCGTCTCATCTGTAAATGAGTTTTCATGGTTATTCTCTTCTGCTATGGAGTTGTCTCCTTTCTCTTAGGTTTCTGTTGTCCCCCTTCCTCTGTGCATGATGTAGCCTCCTGGTCTTAATATTATAGGTGTGTTCCCATCTGTTCTTTCATCTTGGGCTTGTATCTATTTTATAAAGTTTTGCTTTACCTGTTTTCCCCCTAATTTTTATTGCTGCCTAAGGTTTTTTTTTCCTCTTTTCTTTTTCTCTTCTATCCTATGAGAAGAAAATGGCTGTCACATGCCTCTCCTTACCTCTTCCTGCCTTAATTTTAACTTAACTTTGGAAGACCTCTCCCCTCTGTCACTCCATACAACCACTTCTGAAAATTCCCAGTGTGTCAGAAGCCACTCACTTCAGCAGAATTTAGGTGCTTTTCCTGGTATCCAGCTTTAGAGATGACCTTAACAATTAGACCAGAACAGTGTAGTCAGAGATTGTGTGGACTTTCACAATGTGTTCATATACAGAAAGTAAATATCTTCAAGCTTACATGATCCTTAATACACTCACACTTGCTGTAAGTACAACATTCTGATAGGCTTCTGTCTTTCTCCAACCTTCAGACTGAAAATATTAGACTCACTTCACTACTTTTTTTTTTGAATGCTAGAAACCTGCAAAAACTTTTTAAATTTCCCAGAGACTGAAAAAATGCACCTGTTCTTGTTTCATTTAGCAAATCTTTATTTAAAAGAGTGAATGCAGCAGCAGAACTCTGTCAAGTGAGTAATGAACTAAACTTGTACCTGACTGCACCTCTGCATAGGTCATCCGGAAAGGTTGGCTCACCATCAACAACATTGGCATCATGAAAGGGGGATCCAAGGAATACTGGTTCGTTCTGACTGCAGAGAGCCTGTCCTGGTATAAAGATGATGAGGTAAGGAATGAAGAACATTTTTTGTATTGGAGAAAACCCCAGTATTAATACAGTGTTCTGATATCAATGTAAAATATTTAATCAGTTTGTGTAAACTTGAACTGAAAGATTGTTTTAAGGTTTTAGTGTCTTCTTTAAATTACTGGTTTGATTAATGGAGAATGCTGACTGTCTAAGACTTCCATTGAAATGCTGATAACAAATAGAAAGTGTGGTGTATTTTTGTTTGTTTCACTTTTCTCTTCCTGTCATTTCCACACATTGCTTTAAAAAAGATAAAAGGAAAAAATTCCCAGCCTGTTTTGAAATATTCTGCTTCTTGTCCTATCCTTGCTTGGGTTGCTCTTGTACATCTACTGCAAGTTGATCATAAATTGTCTGGGTAAAGTTATTTCTGAAAGTAACTACAGCGATTGATTTAATGAAAACAACTGTTCTCCAGTCTTATGTTCTGAGAGGATGAAAAGCCCATCTGCAGAGTTCTGTAGCTGGTTGGTGTGGATTTTCAAATGTGACAAAAAATACACTTTCATGGGTGATCATGAGGTGAGTAATATGGAAATAAAAGGACATCCATGTTGCTCACTTTGAATATATTATTAGGCAGCTTGTCTGTCATGTTTAATGACTTTTTTAACAAGGTGTGTAACGATACATTTTATCCAAGACTCCAGCAATATTTTGAAGGTTAACACAGGATTATGTACGCTATCAGATTTATGGTAAAGCCACTGTGAGTTTTTTAAAGGTTTCTGTTGGTTTTTGTAGAAAAATAGAGCTATATTAAAAAAAAAATCCTATGATTTCCTATTTGGGTGTCCCCCCTACCCCCTTTTTAAAAAAATTTAAATGTTTTTAGTAAAAAATTAGTGATTTTCAGGGTGAACCAGTGCAATGGATGGAAGAAGCACAGGTAAAGAGAAAGCTTTAAATGAGCTCTAAAACATCACTCGATCTTTTCATTTTATTCTAAGTAATAATCAAAACACTGGTTGATCCCAACAAAAGAAGTTGATGGGAACTGTGCAAATTCAAATTCTGTTTAAACTAACAGTGTTTTACTGCAGTGGAATTTCTGGAAGCCCTGGGGAGAGGATCTGCAATGCATAAGGCAGAGCTCTCCCAAGTCCTGCAAATCCAGTATGTGGAATTCCTTCAGTAATGCTGCTGAGGGTGGGAGCTGTGCTGCCCAGAAATGGGGTTTTCCCCCCAGTCCGTAGCCATTTTGGGATAGACTGTAAGGCAGAGGGAATAATTAGGTTAACCTGGAAGATTTTGCCCCTTGTCCTTTTATTTAAGTTCTAAAGGAATTCAAATTTAGTGGAACAGGTAAACTAGTGCATGGGACAGAGGGGAAAAGCCAAGGGATTGGTGTCAAGAGGGGAAGTTTTACTCACAGATTGCTGAAATATAATTTGAAAAAAATGCAAAAGTGACTTTGAATTTGAAAATTTGAAGTTGTTGTTTTTCGTCATCTACCTTGAAGTCAATAGAACTGGCTTTCTTTGGTAAGATACAGGCAATTGTAACTGAAACAAGCAATGTGGCAAAATTAACACACTTGCTGCTGGAGGTGCATCCAAGATGAGATGTGGTCATTTTTTTAGGTAGTTTTGGTGTTGCTTTTTTAAATGTGATTTTTGTTTAGTGTGAAATATAAAAATTCCTGAAAATCCTAATGGTATGTCTTGTGCTGTGTGACTTTAAAAATAAGTAGTTTTGATAATCTGCTGGGGAGAGTCAGCTGGGAAGCTCATGAAAGTACTCAGAAAGATATTGCCACTGTGTGATTTCCATATGCATATATTAAGATAATATCTCTTAATTGCCAAGCAGTTATGTTTTGAGAGTCATGAAAATGTCAGTAGTTAATTTAGGCCATGGGAGATCACGCAGGAATTTCTTAGAGTGATAAAAAGGTACTAGCATAGAATAATAGCAGAGTACTTTCTGTGCTCTGCTGGTGAAAGAAGTTGCTCATTATGTACAGATTAGATGTATAATTTGATTATTCTGTCCTGGAAAAGAGCTTATAAAGTTATAGATATATTTTTTAAAATTTTTTTAAACTTTTTTTTTTTTTACTGGACCTTCTCAGTAAGACTGAAAAATCATTAAGGCTCCTCAGCTGATGGCTGGAGTGGTGGTGTGAAGTGTTTCTCCCCAGTGAGATGTGCAGGCTGGTGATGTGAGGAGTGACCCCGGTGTTTGTGTGTCTGGCTGTGCCCTGTGAGGTCGTGGGGAGTTCAGAGCCCGCAGCTCCTGCTCGGGCTGGCCAGGAGCCTTTCCTGGCAGCTGGGGAAGGTGCAGGGTCAGCTCTCACTTTGCTTCCCTTGCCGTGCTGAGGGGTTTGTGCCCTCTGTGCCTGTACCCAGTGCTGCAGCAGCTTTGTACCAGAGAGCTCTGACAATGTGCTTTGCAAAGCTCCAGTGCCTGCTGGGGCCTCCAGGGCTGTGTACCCCCTCTAGTGTAAGCTGAGCCTGTTTTCTGGTCTGGAATTTGCTCTGAGATCAAAATCACTAATGGTGGCTTGCTAGTGCCATTAGAAGGATGTAAATTCCTTTGTGAGGTGCAGCTTTATAAGTGACAAATCCACAGTGTAATGCATTTAGAAGAAAGGTGCTTTGGCAAAAGATTTCAAATTTTGCTGTATGATATCAGTATTAGAAAAGAAACAATTGGTTTCTTCGCATGGTTTTGTTGCTGTCAGACATACACCAGGATTTTATTCGTGATGAGAGGGATTCAGTGCCTAAGAATGCTTTTTAGACTTGTAGTTCTGGAAGTGCCAGGTTGATGCTTGAACAGTGTGCTCAAAGCAGTGACAGTATTGGTTCTGTGACAACTAACATGGATTAGTTTCTCATCCTGCATGCAGTTGCTTCTGTTTGTATCTTTGCTGTGTGACCAATACCATGACTTTGTGCTTTTCTACTTAAAAAACAAGCAAGGAAAGTGCTGTGTACTGGCTTTGAGGCTGCTGTAAACAAGTGCAAGGTCAGCACACTCAGTGACCTCACAAATACCGACGTATTTTGTACAGGAGGATTCAATGTAATCCTAGCTGAAGCATTATAAGGCACACCTAGACACACAAATTATTAAATCTGAACATTTTAGCTCTCACTTGTTACTGTTTTATTAGGTAGCATTAACTAAGCTTCATTTGAAAGTCAACCTGCAGATCTGAAGTTTGTGAATTAGCCACTTCTGCATTAGGATGAAATGGACTTTGGGAATGTGGAATGTCATTCTAGCTTGTAAATAAAAAACCTCTTTACTGTAAAGATATGGATGCCATTTGTAAAGTAGGGTAGCATTGTCATAGTGCATGGTTACAGAATGTGATGTCATTATTCTCTCTAAAGCATCCAGAGATTTCACTGGCATTATTGCTGTGCAAAGGATGCCAAGCTGGACTCTAGGATTAGAATTTCTAAAAATGTGAAATTGACATTGGTGGGGGGAAATCCCCTTTAGTCTTATTTCCAAAGAAAATATTTCCATTCTGTTTCAATAGTAAATGATATTATTGTCAATATCTGGTGATGGATGCAGTTTGTATTATAATTTCACAGTTTGTTCCCAGTTGTAAAATTATGTGAGGTTTGAGAGTGAAATTACAAAAATAAGTGAGGAGGTGAGAGAGTGGAAAGGGGAGAAGTTACTCTAAGGTCTGACATTGTGTGTGTTTACAGAATGAACTTGCCACACAATAAGCTGCTCTTGGCTTCTGTGGCAAGCAGGAACGTCAGTTTTATACAGCAAGAATCGAGCGATGCCTGGGAGGCAAACGGGAGGACAGAACATGAGGAGGTGCCACAGGGCTGCGGATAAATCAGACTTACTGTTAGTGAGTCCAGGAGAACAACTAGGAAAAGAGTACTATAGGAAGCACAGTAGGAATTTCAGCAGTGGGCTTTATTGTACTTCACAGGCAGTGCTGCTTTGACTCTGGGCTTGGTGACTGACCGGCCGTCTGAGGTCCAGAGCGACTCTTGGCTGGAGCTGGTGCTGCAGATGCTCTGGGTGTCAGAGCGGGGTCCCACTGGCAGCTGTCCCTCAGGCTGGGTTGTCATGCGACTGCCTGTCTGTGCCTGCTGTACAGGTGAGAGGATGTTCTGCACAGCAAGTGTAGACAGGCAGACACATGACAACTCCGTCCAGCCAGTCCCTTGGAGCCATCGCCGCTGCTGCGCAACACTTTGTGCCAGTCCGCTTTGGGGGGCGTTTGTTGGGGGGAACACACATAACACAATTAAACTTTAAAACATTGGCAGCTGCAGAACAAGAACAGAACTTGATTTTATTCAGAAAAGAAGCTTGGTACATGAGTTATCATTGTGCTGACACGTATCAGGGATGTGATTTCAACAGACTGCTCATGCTGAACATTTGGAAAAGTAAAAAGAACCGAAGCCGTGGTTTATTTTATATGCAATTCGTACAGAGTTTTTTGCCTGCATACTGTACTCACACATAGTAATTTAACCAGATGTTTTTACTCTTCATGGAAGCACAGAAAACTGAAGTTCAAGATAAAGGATATGTTTATACAGTGCATATTTTCTAGGAGCAGATAAGTACAATAATCTGGGATGTTAAAAATAAAAATCTTTCTGTATAAATGGAGGCCACCACTTGCACATTAACCCCATTATAGGGAATGTGCTGGAAAGGAAACTGGTTGCATTTTGGACCTATTTTGCTAATATGTGATAGCTGTATATGTATTATATTCATTTTAGTATTTTGGTTTGCATGTTATTTGAATTTTGCTTTGTCTCAAAATCATTACTTTCTGACAAAATAAATTAACCTCATAAAACTTCAGTAAGTTTTTTTCCGTTAAATATGGACTATAATAGAGATCAAAAGCATGCAAATAGCATCATTTCACATCACAAGATGTGCTGCTTTGCTGAATTTTCTCTATGCAGAATATACACAGTGACTGTAATCCAACTTTGCAATGACATTTGCAACATCGCTGGGGTATTGTTTCAAAAGGTATAAAACCCACTAGAAGCTTAAAGGGGGAAAAGAATAGTTGTATTAAATGTTTCTGGTTTGTAATGGTGTTCTTGGATCTGTGTTGCTCACTAGTGCCACCATAGGTAAGCAGCAAACTTGTGCTTTCAAACCCTTCTCAAACACATCCCATTCAGAATAGCAGCCAAACAGTTTTAAGTCCAGCCTGAAAACTGATTATAAAGGGATGAAATTACCAGAGGTTAAAGGTGCTGAGGTCTTATATTAAACTAATAATAAATCGATATGTAATTTTTCAGGTGTTCTGTCTCTAATAATTTTGCCATAAACAATATGCATTTAGTTAATATACAAATTGGCTATACAAGTTAAATTTATCAATTATGTGAATAAAATTTTCCTTGAACCTAACAAGGTGGAATAAGATGTCTTAAGTAAATGAATCAACCACAAAACACAGCTAACTAATTCAAACATGAAAAATTAATGCCGGTACATTAAATAGTTTGTCTTTATAAAATGCTTACTTAAATTTTTGTAGCTCAAAGTAAAATTTTAAGAGTATGCTTTAAGTTGACATTTCTTCCTATCCACTTGACCATTTTGAAGAAAAACAAAAGTGGAAAATTGGAAGTATATTTAAAATAAATGTAATACACTGATTGTTTCATAGATTGAATGAGATTTAACTGCTGCATTTAGTTGCTAAAGAAATGAAAAATCTTTAGTCTGGAAGAAAATTAGGTCTCACTTTTTGTGTTATGGATCCTTCTTGAAATAACAAAGAACTATACAGTCACAATTGTTGGCAACCTATGGTACAGAATATTGGAATAGCAGAAGTATGCATTTTGTAGAATAAGTTTTCTGTTAACAGCTGTCAGGGAGGTTGTGCTGGGAGGAAAATCCTAAGTGGAAAGTTTGTGCCGTCTTTCTAATAACTGTGCACAAGAAGAATTCATCAAAGAATCAGCAAAAATTTACAAACTTTACATCTCGACAGAGGCAAGTTTGTTTTCTCTTCAGTTAATTCACTGGGTGCTCCTAGACATGACTAGATCAGTATCTCCACTTGATTTCTATTTAAAAACTGAAATTCCTTGAAACTGTAGTTAACTTGCTTAAAGGGCTTAACATTTTTGTGTCCTGTGTCTGGTTGACACATTGAGTCAGTAAAGGGCTTGAGAATATTTTAGGATACTCGAAACAAACAAACAAAAAAATCTCCTGATTACCAATATTATATTTACAGAAACTTATGTTAAGGGCCTGAGTTTAAATATTGGTACCTTGGAAACTGAATTGAGATCAGTATTCCCTGCAGTAGTGATCTGGACTCTTTATTTAGGGGAAGGCTGTTATTTTTAGATACTGCCTTGCAATGCTGTGTAAAATGCAGTACAGAACTACAGTAGAATAATTCAGGAAAGTTTCATTCTTAACTGTGGCATTTCCTGTCTTTTTGTAGGTTTAAACCTGACCCTTGATAGTATTTCAATTAAGATTTTTTTTTTTCTAAATAAAGTACAGCTCAGGAAGCAAAGCATTTTACAAGTAAAAGTAAAGTTACGCTTTTGGTTATAGTCTATTATTTTAAAAGCCCAACACATTAAAGTTTAGGGCTTTTTATTTTCTAATTTGCTTAACAGATTTTGATTGAAAGATTATAATGAACATTCTGTGTAGAAGCCTGGAATTTTTGTGCAGGTATTTTGCTAGTTTGGTTATAATATTTTCCATCTAGAAATGATACTTGGGTGGTCTGGAGGCACAGTGATAGTACAGGAAGGGGGGCAAGGAGCGTGGGGAGGGTGGCAGTGTCTTTATGCTCTGAAAATACAGATGCACTAAATAGCACTGGCAATGGTAACACAGGAGACAGCATGCAGCTTAATGACAAGGCAGAAAGATGGCAAATGACATGGCTTTTTTAAAAAAGTAATTTTTTCACATTTGGATGCTTATTTGATTTATATTTATTTCTGTAAAGTTAACTGACTTTCCCCCACCCTTCTCTCTCTTTTCCTTTTATTTTTAACATTAGAGGAAGAGTTCGAAAAGGTTTGAAATATTTTCTACGTCTTCCTTCCCTGTTTAATTTTTTTGAGTGCACTTAAAAAAAATACACATCCTAAACATGAAAGAAAGTCCATTATATTGAAACACTCACCTATTTAAATGCTCCTACTGGCTTCAATGTGCATTTTATGGTAATGTGTATCAGTTCATACAGCAGGCTTAAGCATTGGTATCGTCCTAGCTCTAGAGAACTCTCACCATGATTAGTATGCGTTAGGTCCTGCTAATCTTTTTTTTATTCATTACAAAAAGTCATATTTTGTGGTATTTTGTTTTTTGGGATTTTTTTTCCTCTTGAAATGTTTATATGCAGCCTATTTGTGTTTGTTGACATGCATGTTTAAAGCATCTTGTTTTATAACTATTGAAATATTTTTTCTGTGACTATGATCAACTAGAAATTGTTTCAACCAAACCAGCAGTGTTTTAAGAACCGCAGAATCGTTTAATTCACTTTGAAAATGTTTTGATTACCGAGCCGAGGTTGATATACTTCCTTATTCATTGCTAACAATACATCCTTTCTTTCCATATCTGCTGCTTTGCACTCTGCATTTCCCCCCCGCCTCCTTTCCAAGCCCCATGCCAAGGGGGCCTCCTCGATCTCAGCCTTACAGTCTAAAAATGTAACTTTGAAGAGTCATGGGTGTAAGGGAGGGGGATCACTTCCTAGATCCAGAAAGGTCATTTAAAATAAAGATTAATGCAAATAGTAGACTAGAGATAAGAGAAACGCTCGTTCCATATGTTTCCATCGTCCTTGCTTATTTAGCAAAAGTTAACACAAGCTATCTGCAACACTATTTTCACGGGGAGCCTATTATTCCTTGGATAACAGTATTTCCTTCCTTAATTTCTAGATCAGAATTAGAAAAAAAAAAAGTAGCTTTGCAAGTAAGCATTAGAGAGAAAAAAAAAACTATTATATTCCTCTTGAAAGCAAAACTGAGTGAGTTTCTTAACAAGATTTGGAAACATTTTTCTACCGCTTAAGCAAAATCTAAGTCATAATACTTTTCAGATTTGCTATGCTTAAGACAGCAATCATACGTAGAGATTGAGAAATATTAATGCCAGTTTGACTCTAGTTCCCATTCCTTTTATTTCTTCCTGTTCAGATTTTCTCTTAATAACCACATTTAACTGTGTGTTTTAACTCCACTTTAAAGCAGAACGAGAATTAAAATTCCATCTACTTGTACTATAATGCATTCAACCCCACAAAGTTAATCCTAAAAATAATCTTCTGCAAAAAAAAGGAGTCGAGGCTGAATAACTTACAAGTGTATATATACATTAAAAAAGAGGGTTTTGGTCAAAAGAAAAGTTTTGCATGGAGGCAGAGGGAAATGACAGTGCTAGTCCTTGCTTTGTAAGCTTTAAGGCAGCCAGTCCAGGCGCCATCACACCAACGCTACGTGACCAGTTCTCCCCAATAGCTCCTCTATTGATTATTGAAGGAGCAATGGAAAAGGTCAGCATGATATACAGATATTTTTTTTTTTTAATTATAGCATCAAGGTTTTCTAAAATATAACACACATTCTGCAAAGTCGGCTGGTTGTAATAACAATGGCAGCATATTTATGCTAATTCTGTTTATAGTACAGCTATTCCAAGCCTTCCTGGCAATAATGAGCACCATATAGGTGGGATTTTTCTCTGGCTGCAGTAGTTTGTTACTGCTGTTAACTTTAGGGGAGCTGACTCTGGAGTTCGGCTGGTATCAAATTGCAGCCCAGACTTTTTGTATTATTTTGTCCGTGGGGATTTCATTCAGCCTGAGGGTTTTTTTCCCCTACCAGGACAGCTGGAAATTCACCAAAGCAAACTTCTGCATTGGTTTACAAGTTCCATTTTTATCAGTGGGATTCAGGACAAAGTAACTTATCATTTTGAATGGTACAAGAATTATCAGCGATTCAAAGTACACATGAGAGCGGCAACAATCAATCGGTCCTGATCACTCCCATGCCATGTCCAGCCAGGTATCGGGTTGGAAAACTCTTTCTTCCCTTTTATTTAGTGATTGATTTTTTTTTTCCATCACATTCTGAACTTTAAAAGGTCATTTTTCCTGACAATCAAAGGTTTTGTATTCTACATGGCAGCAGCCTAGCATGGAGTAGTCAGTTTTTCTGTGGTTTCCCTCCCAGTTTTCATTAGCACATCTAGCATAAGTTACTTGCAAAGAAATTTCAACTGCATATAAAAACCTAAGTACAGTTTTCCCAGAGGTGATATAATATATTTTACAATAGTTTAAAATATTATTCATGCATTTTTTCTAGTATTTTATTACTTTAAGCAAAAATAATTTTTAAAATTGATCTTCAGATCATAGATCACAACAGGAGCTATTCAGAATACATACTTCTAGCAAACCTAAGGAAAAAAATATATAGCACTTAAATATTTATACTGACAGCTACAAGTAAAAAAAAAATTAAATTTACCTTTTTAGTTTGTGGGGAAAAAAAAGCTTTATTTTAAATTTTAAAAAAATGAATAAAAAAGAAATGACCAACTTTAGCTTTACTGTTGTACACTTCTCTAGGCAGTGTACCTCTAGGAAATATACCTCTCTCATTTCTTGCATGGCTTTTAGTGCACCATCAGAGCTCCATCTTTCTTGCAGTGATGACTGGAGGAAGGGGGGAGGGGAGTCACCTAGGTTCGCCAGGTCATAGGCCAGGTGTTCTTCCAAAGTAGGCCTTACCAGAATGTCTTCCCCGCTTTATTCTGCAGTCCTCCTTTTTCACAGTGTCCCTTAGCGTTTCTTATTCCCTAGTGTGCAAAACCTGTGAAGAAAAATACTGGATATGAGATCTGAAAGGAGCAATGAGTGTCTTCTCCTTGGCCAGAGCAACTTGCGTCCCCAATAGTCCACGCCGCCGCTTTCCCTTGCCCAGTCTAACCAATGTGCAGACTACTGTACAACAGCATTGTCCTGAACAGGTAGTCTGAACACTGGGGCGACGGAGCAGGATCTCCGGACGCGTCTATTTATTTATTTTAAATCCTCTTTTAGTCTCGGGGAAAAACTGCCTTCCTGCATCACGGGTTGTGCTCGGCTCTCGCTCACACTCTGCAGCACTCACTGAAACACACTGAAGTGCTGTGATTTCCAGTCTTGACGTGGCACATTTGCAGCAGACTGGG
>VZDJ01000072.1:1240096-1340252 GCA_008694505.1 Cyanoderma ruficeps | reverse complement strand
ACCAGGAAAAGGGGGAGGGCTGGGCCTGAGAGTCCATATATGGGATGATGTCACCCTGGGGAGGTTTGGGTATGCACTGTGCCGCTGGTGAGACCGCTAGAATTGCCTGCTCTCAGACATGGGTCTGTGTATAAAATGGTACCAGATGTTTTAGTGTAATGTTAAGCAGTCATTTCATCTTCAGGCCAGATTTTTTTCTTCAACTGGGCAGGAAGTGGGCCCCAGTATGGAAAAGCTGTAAAAAGTCAAGATGTACAGTTTCACTGCAGCCAACAGAGAGCGAGTTAATGCAGTCGCAGAATTTGCTCTTTTGTGAAGGCCGAAAAACCGAATTTAAAAAAAGGATTCTGCTCGGGAAGCTAATGTAATAAGCCAGTGCTTATTTTCTTTCTTTTTAATGAATCTAGTTGTGCTTTTCTATTTTGGCATTTCAGACCGAGAAAAGGGCAAATAGGTTCATTTTTTCTTGGAACTGTCAGCGGCATGCAGGCTGCCGAGACTTGAACAGTAATTAGAGTTACTTCCTGAAAGTGAAGCCCCCATGAAAAGTCTGGAGAAATGTTCTTTGTCATAGCCTCTACATGAGTAATTAGTTCCACATGTGGCCTTCCTATTTCCCTTCAGCTATTTTGGCTGGCTGGTTGAATACTTTGCTATAGCTCAAGACTTAAAGAAGCTTTAAAGTTTTCATTTCAAGCATCCACTGTGAAAATAGCTATTTCTGGTGTCATAATAAATTGCTTCTGGTAGATCAGTGCTATTAGGCCTGGCATTGTTTTTCACTGGTAACCCTGCTGGTCCCATTTTTCTTTTAATGGTGCTTGGTGGACTTTTTCTGCTGAATTTTATCTTTGATGTTTACCAGATCTATTGAATTTTGCCAACTATGACTTTACCGTAGATTTTAAGATATTCTCCCCACAGGCAACCAGCCTTGTTCTCCGGTAATTTTTTTTTTTCTTTGTTACTCATTCTCTTGAATCTAAGTGTTGTACTTAGATTGATTTTGTTGTGTGAGTTTTTTTTTTCTTTTTTTTTTAATCTGCCTTATCCCATGGTCTAACACAAAAGCTAACAGAACAAGTTAGCTCTTCTCCAGTCGAGCCTGGCGATGATCGCTTCTGGGTCTGGGTATGCACTGAATGGAATTGGTGTCAGCGCTTCTTTTTCTGCCTGGAATTTTGAGGCAAATGTCAGTATCTTGAGAGGTAGATCTCCACCAGCTTCCTGAATAGGACAATGTGTAAATCCAAACGTGTGCTGTGAGCTCTGGTGTCCTAAATAACTTCTGTGTGATTTGGTTCTTCCTAGGTGCTGGCAGATTCTGAGAGAGCCGTAGCTCCTAGAGGCATGCACAGGGCAGGTTGCAGAGCTCTCACTTCAAGGAGAATGACTGCAACAAACTTGGATGCTGGGGAATTGGAGTCTCAGTCCAGTGAAAAGGAAAAGTGACCTTCAGGCTGCTTTGTGGTGGTGACAGGCCAAGCACTGAGTGTCTGTTTCAGAATGTGCAGCCTGCAACTCTCCCATTTGGGTCACAGGGGACTAATGCCTATCCAAGCAGTGCTGGGATTTCTTGTTTAATTAGCAGAGGTAAAGGTTTGGAGATGTTTAATGTGATGTGTGCTTCACTTAAACCCAGAAACAAGTGTGTCAGAGAGAGTGAGTTGATGGGCAAGGGCTTTTGAAGATAAAACTATAACAAGGGAGAAAGAAGGTAGAGCACGCCATGGATAAACCAGGAGGGCTCCTTGTCTGTGCATCATTGCATGTATAGGAGCTGGCTTTTTTATGGTATTCCTACTTGGCTCTTGCCTTGTGGAAGAAGAATACAATTTTGGAAAGACTGAGGAGTGACTTTTGTGAGTGGGACCCTCAGTAGGGTAGTCAGATTTTCCCAAGTGAGGAACTGTCTGAGATTAATTACTGCATGTGTCACCAAGAGCAAGAAATTATGTTGTCAAGGAAAGACAGCATTCCAGGGGTCTTCTTTCCATACCAGCAGAAAGGGATGCAGGCTGAATAAAACAGAAGGCAAAACATTAATGAACCAAGCAGGTTGAGGGCTGAGGGAAGTGAAGTTTGGAATCTTGCTGCCAAGTGCAGCAGCATTAGTCTGTGAGTTTTTCCTGAGATGGTTAAATAGAACCAGAATAGCTCCCCACACTGCGGCCTGGAAATTTGTTCCCTGTAAGTTTAGTTTCCTGGCAAAAGCAGAGCTTCAGAGGGATGAAGGAGAAGAACAGGGGGTTTGGGTTTTCCTGGGAGCCCAGGAAGATGCTAAAGCCTTGTTTTGGAGAACCTCTAATACACTGCAAAGCTATTCAGACCACTAATGCACTTTTTCTTTCCTTCCTAAGGGCTGTTTAGCTTCTTACATGCATCTGTCTTAGACTTTTAGACCAAATCCCTCCTTTTCCACTTGATTTCTGTTTGGAAAGGAATAGGCCCAAAAAGCCATTGAAATTTCCATTCCTTCTGATAGCAAGTTCAGACTAGACTTGAAATATTTGAAATCTTTCACAAAATAGCTCCCCATCTCTACAGTGGGATTGGAACTGCTTTCAATCAGCTTCCAAAGCTGTCCTGTACTTTCAGCCGTCACGGCAGCAGCATGGCAGGCTGCTTTCATGGTTGCAGTAATCTCCACTCAGAGAGTCAGTATCAATAATAAACTGTTACTCATAGTTTATACTAAGTGCCTTCCAAAGGTAGTGATAAACTTTCATTTTTCATGAGTTTATCATCATGCTGACGTTCCTGCCATGCCTGTGAACTCAGCCCCGTGATTAAATTATTTTCCACAAGCTGACAATATTCTTTGATTTTTAACTTGGAGGAAACTAGGGATTTTGAGAAGTCCAACTTCTTCATGAATGCTTATTTGGAGGACCACTATGAAAAAGAAGACAGCTGTATTTCTGCTGGATTGTTTCCTTTTCCTGGCAGATAGCAGTGTAGTGCCAGGCCATTCTTTGCGCTGAATGGGATGGACATCTTTGAAATGGTCATGAAGTGTGTGGGTAGCACAGGAGCTGTGTGCTTCTTGTTTGTAAAACGTCCCAGGCTGCATTTACATGGTGAAGTGGCTGAACTGCCATTAGTGTGCATTTTTGTGTTAAAAAGTTATCGTAGGAAGTGTCTGGACAATTGTAAATTTTGTATCTCTGCTTTGTGAAAGCACTAGATATGATCCAGGGAACTCCAGGAGAGTAAGTGGGATGTCTGCTGCTGATAAATGAATTGAAATAATAGCAGGCAATTGTACATAGCTATTTTTGAAATTCTCTAAGAGAAAGTCGTCTGCAATGATTTGCTGTAGCTTTTTTTGCACATCCAGCAGCAAAGGTTAACCCTTTTTGGCACTCAGTAAGCTAAATCACGATTTAAAAGGGTTAAAAATAGGTAGGCATAGGATACAGGCAACAGTATGAGCAGACTGCCATTGCCATCAGAGCAAAAAAGCCCTGCAAAACTACCTGCAGGGTCTGCTGTGGGCCTGAGTGAACAAAGTGAGTGGAGAATTAAATGCCAGTGAGAGTGAGCAAATGCAAAAAGTCCCAGTTGTGTTCACTTCTATGCAGAATGCTTGGGCTAGGGATGAAAGAAGGAAGATAAGGATAATGTAGGGACAGAAGAGGTGAGGGTGAAAGAGGCAGCAGCACAAGGTGAGAGTCTGATTCTTGCTTCTGTAGAGTTTGTGACCTTTCTGTTAACGGATATAACTTATGGTTGGGCAAAGCCTAATGCAGTCCTGCAAGCCTGTTGTTTCTTGGTCTTCCACTGCAATCAGACTCATTTTTTAAATTTTAAATTTACAAAAAAGAAAATTTGTCCCTTAGCGATATTGTTGCTTCTGGCCAATGCATGTAGGCATGATTTGTGCTTTTAAGTAGCTGTGCCCATTGTTATGAGAACATGCTATTGAAGTGTGGTGCTCATTTTCAGCTTGTACCATCATCCTCATGTGTTGTTTTTAGCATTATTTGTGGTGTCTGGAAAGATTGTGAGGCTGGCAGGAGTTTAGCAGTGCTAACTGAAGCCCCCTTTGGTTGGGACCCCTCTGTGGACATTATAGGACTGCTCAGAGCCACAGCGATGGGCTGCACAGTTTTCCAGGCAGTCTGGTCTCAGTACTGCAGTCAGTGATTTGATCTTTTATAAATTAGTTTAGTACAGCTCTGGATGATGTTCCAGCCTAATGCCCCTCTGTTGTGTAGTTCCTGTAACACAAAATGGACTGGTGAAAACCACAGTGAAAACCACTCTATGCCCTGTTCCCCGTCCTTTTTCCTTCCTCTATGCCTTATCGCTTGTCCCCTTGTCCTCTCCCTTCTCGTCAGACATGTAGTTTGGATGTTTTAGGATATCTGCTCTTTCACCTTTCTCTGCCCAATTCCACATTTCTGCTCTATGTGCTTTGTCTCAAACTTTGTTCAGGTTTATGGGAGAGGCACAAATGGGGAGAAGGCAGAGCTGGAAGGGCTCAGTCCATCTATTTTGGATATCTGAGATGAAATTCGTAACAAACACATTCAGGAGTCCCTGTTTCCTTTACTTTTGGTGTGCAGGGGACAGTTCAGCACCTCTGAGGTGGACACCTATAGAGAGCCACTGATTTCTGTCCTCAGAGCTGTGAAGAACCCGACAGGAGGTTCAATATTGGTGCCACTTCTTTTTGCCTCTTCAGCAGTCTGGTTATAGTCACCCTGATTGTAATATGTGCATCACTTTCTGGTCTGTATTGTTCAGTATTTTTTCTGCCTTTCTAGCCAGTGGTCAAAGTTTATCAATTAATAATCTGAAACTTTGGAAAAGAATGATTGTATTACAGAGTATTTTCATTTACTTTGTGCTCACTGTGCATTTTTCAGTTTAAATTGTGTGTATGCACTCATGTTCATATTATATCTAATATATATAAAATAATATATTGTTATATATAATATATTTGAATATCTAAACTGATATGTGGATAGTAAATTGGTTTAGGGGAGCAATGTGTGCTCAGCACAGTGGTAACAAGTGATTATAATGACTGGCAATGTTTAGATTGTATGTAGGTTGTTTCATTCCTGCTGAAAAAAAATAGCTGCCTTGCTGAATTGTTGTGGCCTTAATGGGAGGTATCCTCTCTGCCTGTCATGTTTTTCTTCAGGAAAAGAACAGGATATGGAATAGCTTTGACATTTCCTTAGTCACTGCTTACTCATACACAACACACAATTAGTGGGGATGCAAAATTAGCTGAGCTAAGTTAATTTTCGGAGCGGTGGTGAAGAGCACGATATGCCCTGGATTAACACTGTCCTCTTTCTTGACTGCTGTGATCTCCTCAACTGTGTTTTAGCCCTGAAGCACGTTAGTGTTAAGCTTTTGGACCCTTTATAAAACCCAGATGTGCGGCTGAATCGAGTGTTCCTTTTCCCCACTCAGGCTCAAATGCTTCAGTCAGGTTACCACATCACTGGAACAGCATTGCCTCTCTCACAGGGGATGTCACTTCTGCTACAAAGTGATTGTAGCATTCAGTAAAGCAAAATAACTGCACAGTAAGGGGGTGCATTTGAGGGAATGTAGGAGCCTGTTGTTTACGGCTTAACAAAAGCCAGGATATATAATGGATAAAGTTGTAGTGGTTTATGTTTCTTTTTCCATTCTGTTCTAGAAAAAAAATTCTCTTTGAAAAGCAAACTGCTTGGGTGACTGAAGAAAGTGTATACTTCTAGAAGTTTCTAGTTAAAAATCCTGTGTCTTGTTGGTTTAAACTGCTGGTTTTGTCTAATTAGACTTTGGGGTTTGATTTACCCCTCAGAAATATTTTTATGAACATTCTTTCTTCTGCCCAACCGAGAGACAGTTTGTTGTTACTTTTGTGGGGTTTTTTTTCTGGCAAAGCTTTGTGTTGCAGCTATTTCTATGTTTCAGTAACATAATACACTCTGGGGGCAGATCTTGGAGATCTTTGGCTCTAATGAATAGCAGTCACGTGAGAGCAAATAGATGATTTATTACATGACTATATTTTCGATAGTAATGCCTGGAGATATTTTTAGTGGGGGGAAGAGAGATCAAGAAAGAAGGATGCAGTTGAAAGAAATCAGTGGCAAAGTGATGTTAGCTCTCACGTCAAGTTAATGGTTCAAGCCTGTGGTTTGCAATTCCAACCTTGTGAATGATCCCAAAACAAAAACATCCATCCTTTTCTTTCACATTTAAGAACAATCTTAAGGGAATTGTGTTGTAGAAGCATATCTTAAAATGAACACCAGCAATACTGCTCAGGGCCTCTAAAACTGAAAGCCATTTCATCTAGTATTTATTGTCTTTGGCAGGATCGTTAGCCTCTCTTTATATTAACTGCCGCATGAAGTGTCGTCTTTGTCTTGCCAAAACTTCTGTTCATAACATAATTTATTCATAGGTTTCTTGCTTTTGATAAAGATTTAACAATAACGAGCCAGGTTGTGGAATGTGAGACCGTGAGTTCCTTTCCTGAGGCTGAGTGCAGCAGTCTCTCATTTGTGCTGCGCAGAGGTGTAAACTCTGAGGTGAGATGACTGTCAAAGCTGCATTGCTGCAGCTCCATGAAACCTGTAACAGAACAACTCATCCACTTTTATGAAATACAAATCTGGTTTCTGAAGATCAATAAGTGATAGCCAAGGAGTAGTCACGTCTGACTTTGTCTGTAGGTATGAAGATTTAATTACCTATTGCTGAGTTAATTATGTAGACATAAGCATTTAAATTAGAATTAAGGGCCAACTTAAAAGCCTTTTGATTGCTCAAAGATTTTGAGATTTGATTTCTGCAAAATTTTCATGTGAACTGATGAATGATAGTGCTCTCATGCATAACTTGCAACCTCCCTGAAACATTAAATATGATGTGGGAAACAAAGAGTTAACAGAGGAACAGGATGTTATAATTTTTGTTACATTGTCCCTAGTATTTAGAGTTACTTTTAAAATCAGTGTCTCCAAGAAAGAGAAATTTCAAAATTCTCCATTACCACTCTATGTATCTCCCAATTAAAAGAAACAGAAATTTTTGTCCCTTGAGCTTCTGGAGCCAAAAGAGAGGTTGTGTCCTGCCTTCATGGCAGTTTATGCTGGTTGTTCTTAGCTAACCAAGGAATAATTTATCAATTTAAACTTCTGATGAAGCTGAGCTACTAACAGACTTTCTCTGTTATTTACTTCACCTGTCTGCTTTACAAATAAAGTTTTAGTGCTTTGCCTTAGCTGTAGCTTTACATGCAGTGCAGGAAGATGTGTATTTATTGTGGCTTTACTAATGTTCCCTTAGCAGTTGAGGCAAGATGTGTGCTGAAACCCTGTGAGCCATTGTGTTGGCCTGGTAGAGATTTCTTGGTGTTTGACATTATCCAACTGCCTAAACTCACTGTAGATACTAACCAGTAGTTTAGTAAAACATAAGTTTGGTCTTGTTATGTTCATCGTAGTTTCCTTTTCTCAAATTACTCAGTATTTTCAAATGCATGTGTAAGTTCCAGAAAAATGAAGCAATTTACTGACAGTTTGAGAGGTGAAGTAGTGAGAGAGACTATGGAGAGCTTTTGAAGAGTTGATTGAAGTTCCTTTCCTTATGGATTATGTTAGACACAGGGGATGCTTTAAAAGTGTTAGTCATGAGAATCACCTCCATTGATGCCTCTTGGTTCCCACTCTTCAGAGATCAGAAAGTTCTTCCCTCTTCCTATAATTGTTTGAAATCGCAGCAATAACTTCACCTTTGCAGTACAGAACCCCAAAAGGAGCTGTGTTCGTTCTTTGAAGTCCCTGTTACTGCTTCAGTATGTTTTTCTGGGGGATGGTTCATGACTCCTCTCTCCTTTCATGTTGTTGCAATGGTGATCCGTGCTCTGTGGTCTCTCACTGACAGCAACCATCACTGCATATTGATCTATTCCTTTCATGACAGTCTCCACAGCTCCATCCCAGGCCTTCCTTTTGCTGATGGAATGACTTTTCCTTGGATGGACAGAATTACCCCCTCTGCTGTCCAACTGAGTCCTTCAACCTGAGATAGCAAATATTTTATCCAAGTCTTTTTTGTGTAACACTTAACCTTCTGAGGATCTGGTCTGGATTGAAAAACAAAACCTCCAAAACAGCCAACAACTCACCCACAGCCCCTTCTGGCTGCTTCCATAGGTAATAGCCAAGATCAACTTGCTCCTATCACTGCTCACATTTCACATCTCTGCAGTGGTTCCCTTTGTCATATGTGAATCTCAGGGTATTTTGAAGATGGCCTAAAGCTTAGAGATGAAGTGGACAGCTCTGCTCTCGATTCCCTAAGGGACCGTCTGTCATCTCCAGCTGCAAGGTGTGCTTATTGAACATGTCTTTTCCTAAAACCTTACAAAAGCTTGTCTTTGGTTGAGCACTGGACCAAAACATTGTCTCGTGTTGGGTATCATGTGGGAAATGTGGAAAATACAGAAGAAGCAGCAATTTTATGCATTTTAATGTTTGGCATATCATTCACAAGCACTATTCATGTAGAGTGAGACCTGAAAATGCATTTAAAAGGGTAAAATCAAGAGAGATCCAGGAAAATGATGAGTATATATGCCTGAGATGCCTAAGTATGCCTCTGAAACTCTGCAACCAAGCAAGTTTCACCAGCCTGGTGAAGCTGAACTTCTTTACAGCTAAAAAAGTTTACATACCTGGTGTATATATTAAAAAAAACCCAAAAACCTTTTTACTACAATATTATTTTTCAGTACCTCTCTGTGCTTTTTCTGGACTACTTCAACAAGCGTTTTAATTGTTACTAGATGTGTTAGTCTCTAATACACAGAGGAAGAAGGTTTTCAGATTTTATACCTTCTAGAGCAGGACTGGCTAAAACCACCAGGGAGATGTCCTGGGTTATCCCACAGCTTCCCACCCCAGGTGGATCTGTATGGCTTTTAGCATTTAACAAAGAAAATGTTTTACTGTAGACTTAACAGTAAAAATTAGTAAACTGAGAAGAGTTGTCAGGTATCTGAGAGTCTTCTGAAAGCAAATTTGGAATGGCTTAAACTTAATAGAGCTGGGAAAAAGTAATTTGAAATAAGTGCATGGAAATGGCAATAACCAATAGAAAGGTTTGTTCATGCAAGTTTGGCTTTATTTGGATGTGAATTTAATGTGAAGACTCTGGGATTAGAAGGCGTTGTCGCAAACCTTAAATACTTGAGTTTTTTCTAAACCCTGATCTGGCTGGGATTTCAGTCAGCACTCAAGGATGTGAAGGTCTGAAGTGCCAGGTCAACTGAACTAATGTGGGGGTGCCAGTTCTGTTACATGATTTTAGAGCATGTGATGCTGTACAGATAGCTTTCCATGTTAATAGGTGTAGAAAAAAAAGAAGTATGTTCTTCTATATTCATATTTTTATTTTTTTAATCAGTTTTCTACTGACTGCTTCTTTCTCTGGGTAACCTTTTTCATTTGCATATGTGCAAATACAAGGAGGCACATTCTAATTTTGCTGATTCTAATCAGCAAAATTTCTTCTTTTAACCTGTTAAAGAATTCTCAGCCCACAGTTGTCCATCAGAAATAGACCTACAAACCAGGTAACCTCTATGCTCTGGATTTTTCCATTTGATTTCTGCAGATCAGTGCACAGATGCTGAGCACCTCTTAGAGCAGAGGCTGTGTCTGTCAGGCAGGATGTGTTCATCCCATACTGGTGCACATTCTCTCAAGGGCAAGATATTGTCAGATATGGTTTTGCTAACTTTTGCTAGACTTGATCTTTGCTTCCATCTTGCAGCTATGCAGAACTTTAGTGCCTTGTCTTTCCAGGGAGCAGTGCTGTGTGGTTCTGATGTGCTCACCAAGTAGTGCTTTTGGGAACATTTTTCTACACAAACATCCCCTCCTACCTGGACTTTTACCTTGAGAAGGAAGGCAAAAGAGAAGGTGTTCCAGATTTTCTATTTCAGTTTTGCATCCTAGTCATGCCCCACTTAAAGCCAATCTCTAAAAGGGGTGAAATCCAAACAGTTGTTAACTCATAGGAACAACAGCAGCGTCTGACAAACAGCAGCTTGTCTTTCATTCTCATTCACTGACATGGAAACCCCCAGAGAGTGGGAAAGAAGGAGCCTCCTGCTTTGTAAACCTCCTTTGGTGTCTGATAGAAACATGGCACGCTTGCCTTGGTGTTTGGATGTCACCAGGAACTGCTGAGAATGTAAGAGGAAAAACGTTAGTTCAGGCTATGGGGAATAGGAGGAAAAGATGAGTTTTATGTAAACAAAGTCAGAAAAACTTTGGAAATAATTACTTAGATCAGCTAGGAAAGCTGCTGGAATGTCATAGTTATGGAGGCTTTTTGGCAGAAGTGGTATTTATTGGCTGGGTTTAGTTTAGCGCAGAGAATGTCAACTAAGTATGAAGTTGTTAGTGCTGGAAAACCCTTCTGCAAAGAGGCATAAAATGCAGCAAGCTGTGTGCTGCACACCAAACCTGGTATGCCTGAGAACAGCAGATTCACAAGACACAGCCAGCATCCTTTGAGTGTGCATATTTTCTAAATACTGATTTATTACCTAGATCCAGTGGTACTTTCTAGGAATGATTTACCTTAACAAGATAGGGCACAGACGGATTGCTGCATTTTCATGCACAGAGTTGTCTCCTAACTCCTGTGCTGACAAGATTCTGAAAGTGGATTTCAGATCCGTATTTGTGGGAGGGATTTCTTCGTTGACTCTCTATGAAACATTGCATGGAGGAAAATGGAAACCATATGCAATTCACTACACAGATCTGTTTTTCATTTAAATCTTTTCCTGTGTTATATTTTCTGCTAGTAGAGGAGAGGGAAACAAACTGCTAGATGAATAGTATGGAGCTCAAAATGAAAGGAGTGTGGTTTCCTTTTTTTTTTAAGTGAAGAAAAAAATTTGATCAGCAGTATAATTTCATGTAGGATTCTATATAGAAAGAAGATAATTTGTATAGAATGTGTTGGAACATCTGTTAATTTAAGTCTCAGTGAATTGAATTGCTATCAAAGATCTGTGAAGCTGCTGAGTTGATGGAGCTGTAGCACAGGAGAGGCACCACAATGTAAAGGTCTTGATGGACACTGCACACAGAACTAAAGTCTGCACTAGTGTCTGATACTGTTCAAAACATCCTTAAGCTGCTGTGGAGTTGTGAAAAATGTCACCATCTCTGAAAACAGTGCAGTAGATTTACTTGGATTCTCAGGGTTTTGACTTTTTTGCCTAGTTTTGAACAGAAGTTCAGTTTTTAAAAGTTCACTGCGACTCTTCAGTGCTGAGGTAGTCCCTTGGTTTTTGCACAGAGTCTGGGAAAAGAAGCGCTGCAGGACAAATGAAATAGAGTACACTCTGAACAGAGCTGAGCTTTTTCATGTATTGAATGTGTTATACTTGAAGTTCAGGTCTGCGATTGAAGGACTTAACTGGCTTCAAAGGGAAGTTGCGAAGACCTCCTTCCTCTCGGGTATTCTGGAAGCTGTACACAAAGGAACTCTTCAGGGATAATGAGCAGGAGTTCAGCAATACGTGTGTGCACACTGTAACACCCAGATTTGTCCAGTGATTTCAGTCTGTGTTATCTGGCAGCGTAAACAGCATGGTTAGGAATCTTCATTTGGTCAGGGTAGTAGTGAAAAATAACCAAAGGAGATGAATCCCTAGGTCCAGTTTTCTTAGATTTCCAAGGACAACATCTAAATCTGCTTGAAAAATAACACCACTATGATAAAGGAACATTGCAGAGAGTCAGGAGTGTTTCTGCACCACCTGTCAGCTTCACGGGTTAACGAAGGCTGAAGGACCTGTTTCAGTTGCTAGATCTCTTTAAAGAGACTTTCAATGTTTTCATCAACTGTTACAAGAATGCTGAAGTGGCTTCTGAGCAGTAGAAATGCCCAGATCAAGTGACAGTACACATTAAAACTGTGAGGAACTGCACAAAGAGGCCCTGAGCTCACAAAAGCCATTGAGGACCTTTGAAAAAACCTGAGTGGATCACGGGCTGATGTTGTGCAGTTGACTGAAATCTGTCTTGATTCAATTAACAGCAAAGACCTGAAGGCACATAAGGGCATAACCAAAAAGCGAGTTAGAAAAGCCAGGGAATGTTTCTGCTGTTCTGTCAGTGTCGCACAACTCAAATGTTCTCTCAGAGTATTTGAATTCTGAGCAGGAAAAAAATTGGAAATGTGATTCAATGGAATGCAACTCTGAATGCAACTCTGAATTCCTGCCTTCTGAACGTCAAATACAGGAGAGAATTGTTCTCCTTCCTCCTCTATACCTGATTCCTGTATTGGCTCTTTTTTAAAAATGCACCGAGATTCCTGCCTGTGAGAGAAGCTACAGAGTGATTTGGTGTGGTCAAAACCTTGCACTGTGAGGGGGAAAAAGGATACTTTAAATTATGTAATTGTGAAGTGCCAAGTGTAATCATTGTGCCAGGAGGTGTAATCATTGTATCCTTGTGTCTTATTGACAAAGCATGTAAGATCTTATTTTGATTACTACAGTATAATATGTGAACACATCTCACTCATCAAAATCCCAAAGAACTCTAGCAAAATTACATTAATCCTTGTAAAATATGTTTGCCTGGTATAGTTAATTCCCATTTAATGTTTTCTGCTTGTATCTTTAAACCGTAAGCACTTAAAAATATTGATTGCCTCTGCGTGCATCCAAATCTCCATATAAAGATGTGACCCTAAGTTACAGCATTTAGATACTGCTGTAACAAAAATATTTACTATTCATGTTTGGCTTGAACAATGTTTCACAGAATCTCATTTGGTTTTTAGTTTCTATTGGGTCCCTTAATTTTGTAGGGATGGGAATTATTTTATTTTTCATGTTGGATAAATGAAATTGCTGTCTTTAGTCTGAAGTTGTCCAGTTAGCTAGGGAGAAACATGTTCTTATGTGGAAAATTTAGCTGTTTGAATATATTTGAATTATCTGAAATTTTATTTATATGCTTTCCACCGTTTGAGAAATATTTGTGGTGTTTTTTTAGCTTCGTTCATAATTCAAGCTCCTGTTTTGAAACTTCATATTTGGCATACTCTGAGGTATTGACAGACTGTTGCCTTGACTAGGAAAAACAATCATGGGCACTTTAAAAAAATGTTGGTGGTGTCCTTCCCTTCTTGACTTTGAAGATCCATGCAGCATTTCATTATATGAAGTCAATATGCTGCTATTTTGGAGTCTCAGTTATGTTTAAATATACTGTGCATTCAATTCCAGAGCTGTTAGTGTTTTGTTCATTCATAGAAGGGCTGATAGAAAATTTCCTGTACAAGAGGGCAAGTTTGCATAAATCTCCATGTAATGAGACTGTTCCTCTTCATGGCCACAGTTCATTGTCTGTTTATTACACCAGCAGTTTTCTTTTTCTAAAAACTGCACATCTCTTGCAACTGGAATAGAATTGTAACATAGGAGTTGAAATGCGGTGATCAGTGACGGGAGACAGAGAGACAGTAGAGTATAAGGGCAATATTTAATTACTTGGAAAGGGATTACCACACCAGCTGTTGGATGTGATGGATTACTCAGTCTGCTCATTAACTGCAGTGCCACTCTGCTCCCAGCCACCACAGCCCCACCAAACCAACCTGTTCTTACAGCAAACTGCAAAAATTAATGAAGAAATTGCAGATGATACTCCAAAGAGAAGCCTGCGTGAGGTCTGCACAAACCCCTGCTCCTGAGCTGAGACTACACCTGTGTATGTGCACAGTGCTTTGTATAATGAAGAAACCAGCGGGGTTTTGGTTGGTTGGTTTGTTTTTTAACAAGTTGGTCATTTTTCATGACAGACTTGGAGACTTAGAGACACAATGATAATGATTCCATCTACAGGAGAGTATGCTGGAAAAGCATTAACTCAGGGAAGAGAGAAGGCAAGGAAGCTCCATAATACATCAGTGCTGGAAACATTCTGAAGAATTAAATACATTTATTGACAAGATGTTGAGAATAAGGAGTATGATTGAAGACTGAATTAAGGTTTTTGCTCTTGCCTTTTTGATAAATGTATATGACCTAGAGCAAATTATTTCTACTTTGACTCCTTTCTCTTTTTTGTAAAGCCTTTAGAAGAACTTGTTGAAATGCAATACAAAGTGTTTGTCTGGGGCTGTGATAAAATAGTAGCAAAAAAACAGGTAGTAGAGAATGTTTGAAGTTAGGCAAGAGGCACTAAAGAATTATGCAATGGGAAGTGGTTTATGTGTAAAGGTATGTTTTATAGGATGTAAGATTGAATTCTGTCTCACACAATCTCCCACAGTGTCCCCTTTATGATAACTCAGAAGTCCTGCATTTAAACAGCTACAGGGGGAAAAAAGGTCTTTATATAATATATTGCCTCTGTCTCAGCACCAGAGGTTTACAGACATTGGTTTGTTTGGATGCAGCCTGACTAGAATATTATCTGTCAGTTAGTGCTTCTGGATCCTTAACACCTGTAATTTTTTCCTGAGACTACATTGAACTTCAATGCACTGGATTCAGTTTGGGCTTTGAGTGGAGTCTCCCTTGCCATGCGGACTGAAGGCTGTATTCTGTATTTTCCATCTGTGTTTTCAAAACTCCATGTGCCATCTTTCAGTGTCCTGAACTGATACCATCACCATTTATCAGTCTCTGACTTAGGGAACCTTCAGTTCCTTCCCCCAGTGACTTTCCCTCTTCCCTGTTGTATCTGCGAGCCATGATCTCCAAAGAATTGCTCTCTGGAAGATTTAATATTGCAAATCTTTCTGCACCCAGTCCCTTTTCTCCCCAGAACCACTCTAGTCCCACTTATCCATTTAGCCATTAATCCATAAATACTCTGATGGACATCTGGTTTTTATTTTTCCTTTTATTCTTCTGTTGTTTTGTTGCTTTGCACTCATCCAGTCATATAGAAGGAAAAAATTGTTATGGAGTTGTTTGGAAAGAACATCCTCTGGAGAGGAACCTATGGGAAATCATGCCTGTGTTATTCACCTGCTGCAGTCTGAATCTCCCACAGAATTTTGCATAAAGGTTATATTTATCTTCACTACTGATCATAAATGTCAATATTTTAAAGTAATTGCTAAATATATCTGTTAAAGGCCAAAAAACTAATGGTAAATTCCTTTTACATAGGGTATGTGCATATAATTAAAGAAAAACATACTCTAGAGCCAGGAAGTCAGAAATGAGGTCTTACTTTATAGTAGCAGAATGTAATGTCTGAGAGAGCTATTAAATGTGTACCCAATTCATAGTTGTCTGTGTAGAATCTGATGTTTTACACTGCTTACATTTATGAACGTCTTGGTGATTTGTATTTTTAATGTAGCTTTGTCACTATCAATGAATTTTGTTCTCTTGTATGTCAGAACATGCTTATCTGACTGAGTCTGTGTTAAATATCATTAGTGGGATTGATCTTAATTCTTTTGCATAGGTGAATCATAGCTGTGTTTGATTTGTTTACCCCTAATTACCTTTGCCAAGATTATTTGTGGCTTGGTTTGCAATGATAGTAATATACCTGATCTGAGGCAATTACATTGTTCAGTATGGCTTGTGAGAGTAAATGTTATAGAAGCAGCCTCATCATGTTAAGATTTGCTAAATCTCTAGGTTCTTTTTTCTGTGGACTTTGGGATGTATTTATGAAGAAAGGGAAAGTGGAGCCTCTGTCAGTGAAGGAAAAAGAGCAGGAAAGATGCTGAGCAAATGCCATCAGATTCAAGAATGGAGAAGTGGGGAGGACAGCGAGCTTGGGAAGGGAGCAGGCTCTGTGGTGGAGATTGTCTCGTGAACAGGTGGCACTACAAGCCTTAGCATATGTTGTTAGAAAATCCATAAGGAGCCTCAATAATATTGGCAGCCTCCCAGAAATCTTCATGTGATGGTTGTAAGTTTAATGATAAAAATTCAACTTGGCAACAGCAGCTAAGTACTCCAAGGGTTTGTGGTGCAAATGCAGGTGTCAGATGCTGAAAGAGAATCCAAAGGTTGGAGTAGGTGTGCTTGAAGACTTTGTTCACTGGTTCAGAAAGGAAGGCACTGGTATTTAGTTAACCCCTCAGTCACGGCTGGGTAGCTGCCTAGGAAGGATTGTTAGTTCTGTCTTCTGCTGTGTGGAAACACAGATCATTACATTTGGCACTTTGTGTCTGTTGGACCTGAATATGTTCACCTGGACCTGATTTGAGCAGGTGAAGGACATTGAACACTTCCACTAGGCAATTAAGGGTTAGTCCTAGAGGCTCTTTCTGTATATTCATTACTTGCTATTCCCAGTGGTTTGCTAATATTGTTCTCAACAATATTAACTTTGAAACAGAGTTGTTTCTCTAGTGTGCACATGGGAAAAGTCCTGCTTCGCTGTCCTATAATTATCTCTTGTAAGTCTTGAAAATGAATGACCCTGTTTGTGCCTTTCAGTGTAGACATGTACTGAGGGCATTGCTAAAGCACGGTTATGTACATTAACAGAAAGCTCTCCTTGCTTCCATACGGCTTTTGTAATAAAGTCACATTTCACTGCAAAGGGCTGCAATCTGCTTTCCATCTCCGTTAAGACTCACTGTAAGCCATGCTATGAAAATTCCTGAATGAATGGCAAAATTGGAGACCTTCTTACCTGTTTCCAGTAGAAATGAGAAACCCAATTTAGCTGAAGTGTTTACTGTGTCTAGTGAAAATCTTGAATTTGCTAAGGATATTTCCTTCAGAACTTTGTGCCAGTTTCTTCCCAATGTCAAAGGAAAAGTTTAAGAATTCTTTCAAGCCTTGGACAGCATGGAAAGCAACCAGAAAAGGGGATGAATACTCAGGGAGATATCACACCTCTACTTGTAATCTCCTTAGTGATGACTATTTGGGGACTAGATTTTAATTTTACTGCATTCTGATGCTCACTGCCTTACTTGCTCACACAGCTATGAGAGAGTAAAGCACAAACATTAGTTTGCAAAGTTCTGTTTACTTTTGCCCAGTAAAAAATGCCCCAGTGGTTAAAGGAGGTGAGCGAGCCACATTTAGCCAAGTACCAGAAACTGCAGGTTGTATGTGACTTCAGGAGTGTGGCACAGATCACTGGCATGGAGTTTTCCTCCATGAGCTCTCCAAGTAAAATCAATGCGACCTGATTATATGGGACCCTTCAATACTATTTTTATGGTTGTTTTTTTGAAACAGAACCAGCTTAACAAGCAGTGCTTTTGGACATCTGCTTGGGAGCTATGGAGTAAAAGTATCATGTATGTATTTATCCAGTGCCACCTGCTGAGCCAGCAACTGCAGTGTGCACTGGGTCTCTTCCACCCTAGCAGTTGATGCTCTGATAGTCTAACTCAGGTATAAAGGCTACTTTATGCTGCCTTGGAAGACATGATTCCAGAAATTTGTACGAGCTGCTTTCTGTTTTTCTTTCAAGTTGTACTGGGTAAGATTTGTGCCCTTGTCTGCAGCTCAGAGCTTCTGCTTTACTGAAACAGCTCCGGTAACTTTAAAGGGAAAATGGGGCGTATTTTATGTGTTACTATTTTCCTTGTATTTTTTGTAAGCGTGCAATTAAAATGCTATTTACTATAGGTTGCCTTCCAACCCCCACCCCCACCCTTCTTAATTGTTTACTTGGAGCTCAGAGAGCACAGTTCATTGTTAGGAAGAAAGAGAATAATTCAGACAACTTGGTCAATCAGTCTGCAGCTTGTTTTAATTTTTACATTGCCTCTATTGTGTGGAAAATATGACTTTTATGAGCATGATAGTGCAACCATGAAACAAGAGTTTTTGCAAATGTTACATGCATAAAATGAGTAGGTTTCAAAAATTGATTCTGTACTCTTAGATGAGGCTGTCAATCAGGTTGTTGCAATGTTTTTAGATGTATGCTGCACAAGTATTACAACCAGAAATCTACATGAAAGGAACATTGTTTGCAAAGTCAAGTACTCAGAAGCGAGGAACTAGTAGATTTATGGTTGTTTGTACAAATGTAATTCTCTCCTCTTGTATGTGCTTTCTGCACAGTGAATGAGGCAGGAATCCTGGAGAAAAGCAGTGCACGCTCACGGAATCAGATACTTAATCACAATGCCTGCACACATGGAGCGGAATGGAGGTTCCGTGTGCAGCCATAAATCTGGCGTTCCCTGACTCTCACGTACTTGACGTTGAAAGAATTTCATTCAAGTTGTAACACTGGTTGGTTTTGGGTATGATTTCCTAACTTTAAGAAGGAAGGAAGACTAAAAGAGTTTATTCAGATCTGGAGGTTGGATGTAACTCCGTAGATGGAGGTTCAGGGTGAGGGGCTGAGCTTCACAGCTGGTCCAGTTCTCAAGTGTCACAGTGGAAGCTGTGGGAGCACTGCAGTGCTGGGGAGATCTGCTATGTTTGCCCCTGTAATAAACTTACTGTAACCACTCTCTCTGCCTTTTAGACCTTCACCCTCCAGCACTGCCAGAGGAGGTGTAGGGGTTAGCAGTGATAGCTGACAGGATGAGAAAATTGTCTCAATTCAGTGGCAAGTCATTGTAAGATTCAGGTATTGTGACGAATGCCCAACACAAGATGCCTTCCTTCTGCGTGAAGAGAAGCGAAGAAGAACTTCATGGGTTGGAGAAAAAATATTGTAAAATCTCCTGGCTTGAAGAGTTGTTTTGGGTTTGGTGGTTTTTTTCCTCTGCTGTGTCTTATCAAGAGCTACAGATTTGAGAGATCTTCAAAGATTAATCCACAAGATGGATTAACAATGGGAACTGTGAGGGAGTATCATCTGCTGAATTTGAAATGGTGTTGTAACCAGATTGACTCTTGCACAGTTCATCAAGATTTTTGGAAAAGACTAGGTGGTTGTAAGGAGGTTCAATTTATATTCTGTAAAAATTCCATCCAATCTGATGGCTAATTGTTCAAAAGTATAGCAGCCATCTTGCACAAAACCAGCCAAACCAAAACAACCTGTGGCTGTGCAGCTATTCCTGCCGGCAGTGAACTGCTTCTGGGTAAGCTTCAGGAACTGGGCACTGTTTGTCTGCCTTTTAACCCTGCCCTGACTGCTACATCACAGCCTGGAATTGCCCGAGCTCTTGGAGCCCAAGTGGGATTTGTGCATCCAGTGCTGTATTTGGGTCACAGTCAAGTGAGCAGATTCTTGGTCTTCGACCCCTGGCTTTTTAATACCTCAGTTGTGTAGCTCTCATGTGGAACTGCACTGATCAGAAGTGTAATGTGAAACTGATTTTGCAAAACAATAAATTGCAGAGAACTTGAGGAAACAGCTGGTTTTGGTTAGTAAATTGCACATAAAATACAAAACATCAGTAAATGGAAGACTTTGGCCCCAGGAGAGGAGAAGCAGGGTTTAGCCCCCTTGCTTTCCCTGTGTTGGTGATTGGTTTGAGCTCACTTGTTTTTGACCCCAAAGGGGGCTGTTCCAGCAGCCTGGAATAGCCAGAGCATTGCAGAAGCTCAGTCACAACCTTTGTGTCTGCCTTTGCTGGAGATTGTAAATAGCAAGTTAGAGCAGCGAGGAGTGGGAGCTGCCCCCGGGAATGCCTCTGACAGGGGCATTTCCCAGGTTTCTGCATTTCCAGCTCTGTAGGCCCTGGTGGTGGCCAGAGTGGCATAAGCCGCTAGTTGGACTCCAGGTTTAAAATGCTTCTGTCCTTGCAATGGCTTAGGATTTGCAAAGGCAAATGAAATCACACCAAGAAAAACTAAAAACTATCCGAAAAAAAAACCCCCCCTCGAACCAAACAAATCCTAAAAAAAAATCTTTCTTTTGCAGTTAATGCTGAGTAACTAAGTATTCATGAGGTTCATACTAACTACGGTAATAAAATGTAGTTTCTATTGAATGAATCTTACCTATTTGGTGCATGTGGTAAGGATGATGGCTGCTTCAATCCTTACTGTACCAAAGATGTATAAATGTAAATTGTATTTTCTGAACTGGAGCTCTCTTTAATGTTGACTTCTAGCTGTGTTGCAGCTAAACTCGTGCCCAGATCCAAGGCTGCAGACGCTCACACACAATTAATCTCACAAATTTATGAATGCCAGAGCATGGAGCAAAATGAAAACAACTGGAGGAATGTATAAGGGGAATAATTGGACTGTATCCAGATGTGCATGTGTAAAACATCACTGATTGGCTCCTCCCCCATATCCTGCCTGAAGAAAGGAATTTTTTTTCAAAAATAAACTGGGGTTATTTGAAAGAAGTTGTGGTGTCTGAATGAAATCTAATAGGCAGGATTAGTGGTAATTAGGTACATTCTTTGCTCATTGGGTTTTTGGTTTTGTTTTGTTTTTTTCCAGCTCTTTAAGTATCAGAGAATATAGCAGATTCTTTGCAGTTTCAGTGTTACAGCTGGCGCTTTTGCCTCGCTGATTTGAGCTGCAGGATAGTAGAGAAGAATCACAAGGATTGCACGTTTGTGTGCTGGTGTGTTATTCATTGAAAATTTTATGAGCACTACCAGGCATTTGTAAGTTCTGCATCAGGATATTTTTTGTGGTGAAAGTTGGGTAAGAGGCAGAGGGACACTTGAAAGTTTTTATGCAGAGAGAATTTACTAAATAGAAAAAGAGAAAAAAAAAGAAGTGGCCCTTTCTTGTGTTGTATCTGCAGACTGGAGCGGAAAGGAAGGTGGTGAACATGCTGTTACCCAGAACTGGTTAAATGTCGGGCTCAGCACTCGCAGCACACGAAGGCAGGGCCGGCGTCGGTCCTCTGCCACCGCTCTTTGCTCTTACTACAGGCAAGGGAAGGCAAGAAAAGGGGACGGGAAAGGAAGGAAAAAAAGCCTACACTGGAGAAAAGTCAACTTTTGCTTTACTGCTTTGTTGATTTAAAAAGAAATAGATAAATCTGGCATTTCCCTAATTCTTTTAATGCACTTTTCTATTCTTCATCTTCAATAAATCGTGTTGCCCACCTTTAAACGCTTTTGTGCTTTCTCAGCACAAACTTTTCCTAGACATTTTGTAACATTATTTTTCTCCCCAAATTAAAGTAGCAGAAACTTTGGCTGAGTTTCACAAAACACCCTCACCGGCTTGCTCTACTGTCTTATGTTTACTTTGGTTCTGTACCCAAGTAGGCTGAGAAAAAAGAAAGAAATAGCACTGAATCTTCTTAAAAACTGCAATCAATACTTACTGCGGGGAAGGTTCGTAATGTTCTGATTCTTTTTCTAGTCCTTGCTCACACAGCACTGTCCCTGAAGCCAAGGACATGAAAATAAAAAAATTCTTTGGGGTTTGGACCACGAGACTGTAGCCACCTCCCTCCACTAAAGCCTTTATCACAGAAGGACTCTGTGCTGATTTCTTTTCACAAAATCTTGTTTTGGACTTCACTCTTTATTTTAGCTCTGCTTAAAATGGGGTTGAAGCAATATCACAGTCTGGCTGCTGTTGAAGGGATGGGTTAGAGCTTAGGCTTTCTGTGCTTCAAGAAGTTAGTCTTTTTTCCCTCCTCTGATGGAAAAGGACGTGCAGAACTGTCCAGGCAGGCTCATAGTGTTGCCAGGGATGTAAAATTCTTGCACTTACACTGAGCAAGCACAGAGGCACCATACAATTTTCTACACCAGGTATAAAAGTGCCTGGCGCAGATCTGATTTAATAGAAAATGTGAATATGTTTTTGAACTTAGTGTCACGGTGTTTCCACTAGAATACAGTGATAGATATTTTTGAAAAATAGTCATAGTCCTTGGATAAATAGCTCCAGAGGTTCATCTGAAAATGCTTTATAGTTGGAAAGACTCTTTATAAAAAAAGTAAATTTCAGAGCTGCCGCAGCTCGTTGTGTTGGTTCGCTGAAACTGCAGCAGCTGTCGAGGTGAGATGGAGTTGCCTTGGCAACAGCACATATTGTATAACCGTACCACACCACCATCAAACCAGGGAGGTGAGAAGTAGTTTAAAAGCATTACTAAATTTTTATGGTACGTGTGCTACAATTTCAACCTTGTGGTTGGCTGAGTTTACTCAGTGTAGCCTTCCTGGAGCCCAGAAAGCTCAACTGCTGAATCCTGTTCAGTGAAGAAAAGGGAGGGGGGAATCCCCACTTTGTGTTCATTATTTTTTCTTTAAATGCTGAAGTTAAGCTGTCTCTATATAACTGTTTTTTTTTAAATTATGCTTATGCTCACAAAGCAGTTAATGCTTTACCTAAACTCATTTTGCTCTCCTTTTTATACCTTCTGTTCCAAGTTTTTTTTCACTGTTTTGAGTAATGAAAGCAGGAGATATTTAGAAAGATCTATTAAAACTTAGCAGAGAAAGCCCCCAAAGACGAAACTGGCCAGGTTTTATGCTTGCATTACAAACATGGGCATTTAAATTATGATGTCTTTTGTGATGACACACAGCTACTGTGCTTTCTTTCCAGTGTGTTGTCTTCCAGTCCTTTGTGCTTCCCACAGCTGTTTAATTTAATAAAACATAAAACCACTTCCCACCTCACTATTCACTGGGGATATCTGTTGTGTGCCCCTCCCCCTATATCATGGATTCAGCCAGAGAACTTCAAATCTATTATTTTATGAGACCAGTGGCCTCCAAAAGATCTTTAAGGCTCTTTCCTGAATTTATTTACTAACAAAGTATGTCTTGGTGGAGAGATTGATTAGTCATGTAAATTTTTCACTTACCTTCACAATTGTTGCACTTCTTGGTCAATTTTAACAAAGATTCAGATCACCTTGTGTCTTTTTTGGGTGGTGATATTTAATGGCATTCATTAGAAAGCAGGCAAAAAAACAGGGGGTAGGTAATTTCATGCTTTTCAAATCAAATCTTAAAACAAAAAACTCCTTGAACAAAAGGATGGTATGAACCTTAAGGTGAGGGGAAAAAAGCAGCAAGGAGAGCAAGTGTTGTGAAAACCCTGCAAATCACAACCACCTGGTTAGAGTAGCGAGTCCCATGTAAATTAAAGAACAGACTTCAGTTGCAATGTTCAAAAAACAAACATACAAGATGCTGCCCAAAGCTCTAGTTAATAATTATTGCAAACAGCTTGGAGCCAGCCCAAATTGTCCAGGACTGTTGGATCCTCTCAGGGGTTCATGCATACCACAGTGATTATTGCATGCTTTTCCAAGCTCCATTGTGTGCTCTTGCTCGTGGGATGTGGTGCCTCTAGTGCTGAGCTGTGGAACTCTGTGACAGAGCTGTCTCAGCAGGTATGGTCACATTTCTGCTCCTTGTGATCTCGCAGTCTGGGGGGGTTGGTTTGAAGAGTGCTGCACAGACCTGAGGAATGTTTCTTGTGCCTGGGAGCTGATGGAGCTATAGGATATATTGTAGAAGTTACACATAGTGTACCTAAGTGCAGCTGGAGTTGCTGCTGCTGAGTTCTTCACAATCAGAGCATATTCCAAAGCATCTCTCCTGCTCAGCCATATTTCAGGCACCTGTGCTGATAACCTGATTAAAATTCAGGGCTCGCTAACCTGGGTGTAGCCCTTTGGAACCAGATCTGCCCTACTTCCAGTTCTTCATTCAGTTCAGAGTTGCCATGTGTAGAATGATAGCCTGGTGACAAAGAACAATCTGGCAGGGCTTACTTCTCTGTCCTTAGCACAGCTGGGGCTGGATTCTCTCTGCCAGTGTTGGTCAGTCTAGCAAAGGATCTTTGATATTTGCGGATTTTGATATTTCTGGTATTTTATCCTTAGCACAGGTGATGCTGGATTCACTCTTCCACTGTTGGTCAGAGTAGCAAAGGATGCTTGATATTTGTGGATTTTGAACACAAGGGAGAAAAAACTGAAGTAACAGTGGTGAGGGAAGAATCTGTCTTTTCAATAGACTCTAAATCCTACTAAACCTTCTATTCTGAGCACTACTTCGTTACTAGTCCATGCAGTTTGTTGGGCAGTTCCACAGCTTTACACTTCATACTTATTTTGAGCAAGGTTGTGTAGAGGCAAATCTTAGCAGCTACCAGTTTGTAAATAATCCTCATTTTCCTAACATGACATGGTTTTGCAACCTTTGAAATAGGGTCTAGCTCCAGCATCAGAGGAGAGTGTACGCTACTGGGACACTGCCAGATGGCCTCCAGACTTTTACTCGTGGTGACAAGGCTTGTCAGCCCTTGGGGCAGGAAACGTTACAAATATTTTTACGGTGCCAGTGTGGAATATTCCTTAGATGTTCCCACAGTGCAGGGATGGTAACAGTCCAGTTACCAGTTCTGAGTTTAGCAGCAGGTTGAGAGAATCTGCATTTCTCAGACCTGCCCACCTTTTCCTGCTCCCATTGTGTCACAGACTCACACATTTAGATGTATAATTTTACCAGTTATCAGAACATGACTTGAGTTCTGCTGAGCCATCTCTCTTCATTAACCACAAGTAAGAAACATAATAACTGTAGTACATTTTTGGCTGAAGCATTTTGTTAATTGCTTATTTTAGTAGCTGGGGTGAGTGAGCTGGCCTATTAAATATTCCAGTGGTTTTAAATAATAGTTTAATTTTTGAAAGGTATTTTCTATTAGCTGAGGCAACCAAATTATTGTCTTGGCAGTCAAAGTACAACATATGTACTGGAGCAAAAACTCTGAGGAAGGGATCAGAAAACTGGGTAGTATGTCAGGCTGGTAGTTGTCATGATCATTTCTGTGTTCTGCTCCACCCTGTACATCTTTGAAGGTGATTTTTGTCCTAGTCTGTCGAGAAAAGGCATCACTATTTGATTTGTTGATAACATTCCTTTGGGGAATTGTATGTTAGATGTGCTTCATCATTCCTCTTTTTCATTAGTTTGGGAGCTGTCTTACTCATAGATCCTTAAAGGAATGGTATTTGAATTCATTCTGTGTCTCTTTAGAATGGCAAGTGAGAGAGGCTGATATTTGAGTGCACTCATTTTGGAAGAGTTCCTATAATGCTTTCTTTTGCCTTAATGTCCTTTCTCTGGTGGTACTGAGGGCACAGACCAGCATCTGCCTATGCTGTAGGTAGTTGTTAAATTTTGTCCTGAATTGTTGTTTTTATTTCAAGTCTGCTGTCTGTCTGTACCCATGGTTGCCATCACCACTGAGAGCAACATTCCCTCTTCTTGTGGAATATTACGCTGAATAGCTCAGTGGATTGTCCTGATGGTTACCATGGTGTACCCAACTGGAGAGGAATGAGAATAGTCCTGAAGCCTCATGTCTCTGAAACTTGATGCCATTTGCAACAGGAATAGCAAAAACCCTCTGAATGTCCTCACTGAAGCTCCCCTAGGTCTAGCTGGGAAAGGTCAGGCAGGTGATGAATGCACAGGGTGTAACTCTGGTAACACTTGTCCCATTTTGACCTCAGAACACACGTGGGGTTGAAGCACTCTGTGCCCTGGGCATGGAGACTGCTGCAGCTGTGTCTGCAGTCTGTCTGCAGCAGCTTTGACTTGGCTGCCTGGCTTCTGGGAATCTTGAATAAGTGACCAAGGCCCTTCTTTTCTGCTTAGGAAAGGTGACCGTGGGGTAAACGAGTCTTTCAGGCAGTGCTGGCACACGGTGCCTTACCTGGAACACATCTGTTCTACTGACTGCTAGGATGTGGGGCCTCAGCAAGATCAACACACTGAAACAGGCATAGAAAGAAATAATATAAGCATGAGTTGATGTACCCTTCTGTTTAAAGTGAAATTTGTTATTTTTTCCCATTCATGGAGTCACTTAAAAAGTGGGAGAGACTGGAGATGGCATGAGGATGGTAAAAAGCATCAGTGTAAAAGATGGCAGTGACTCCAGTCTGAAAATAAGGACTGTTCTAGTTTAATTAATGTGGGATTAATCACTGCAGATGAGACTGTCTATAGGACTGGATACAGTATCTCTTCTGTTTTTTTGTGTTTATGTAAATCCTAGTCAATCTTAGGCTAAAGGATAGGACCTTAGGATAAAGGCCATGAAAATGGGCCGTAACTTTCATTGGCGTGAGTAGCTTTTATGTGATCCATCATCTGTTCCAAGAGACATCCCATGTGCTAAAGCATATTTCTAAGGATATCTAATGTGCTATCTATCTAATTTTTTTTCTTTTTATTTTCCACTTTTGCAATGCCCTTTTATTTTTATTCACTGACTAACAAGTAAGAAGTAAACTCAGGGTAGTGCTTTAAACATCTTGCAAGAAGGAATAGTCTTGTAACTAAAACATAAGATGAAAAGTTAAAAGCTATGATTGGGTTTCTGATTCTCCTGTTTATCTTGTTGTTAAACTCACTGTAAAGAAATACTGTCAACATAAAATCAGACTTCAGTCTGCAATTTTCTTATCTCTTAGATGTAAACAAAACTTTACCATAATGAAAAAGCTAATGAAAAGAAAAATCTCCACTTTTGACACTGTGTATATGACAGCATTTTGAAAAGTAGCAATTCCTGTCCTGAATCAGATCAGTGTGTTTGTCAAAGCAGCAAATGCCAGATGCTCAAGAGGAGCTAAATCTAATAGAGTGCTGCAGCCCCCACTGCAGACGGCTGGGCAGCATTTGGCTCCCTCCCTGGCTTTAGGAACTTTATTTTCCTTGCATGGGTTCCTTCTTTCTTTTCTTATGCAGCTGGGAACATCCATAGGAAAGGATTTCTTGAGTCACACTGAATTCTCAGTCTCAAGGATGCTTGGCATCAGTGCAGGTCATAGCTTAAGTATGTGCTTTGTTTAAAGAAACTTATGTTTATCAGCTTTCACAGAGGAAATGCAGCAGTCAGCGACTTGATAGATTTCATCTTCTGTTTACATTGGAGAAAACAATATTCACAAACACAGAAAAGTAATGTTAAAGCTACAGAATGGTAGGTGGGTGCTTAGAGGAACAGGTAGAACCTTACACTACTGAATGCAGGGGGTTTTTTTGTTTGTTTTAGATTAAAACATCAAATAAATATCTCTTTGATTGCAAACTCAATGATAAAAACCTGTGCATCTTCCCTGTAAGACTTCAATTTAATAATTAAACTTTCTAGAGAGTGCATAGATCCATTATAAAATGCATAAAGTCAAAAAACAAATACTTCTGAGCATTTAAATGCCAGTGGCCAACAGTGGGTTAAAAATCCTGCACATTTTTGGTAACGTTAGAAGCCCTGATGGGTGGAGTAGGCAATGGGCGTTGTTGTGGTGTGGATGCTTTGCTAACTCTTTGCTGTGCAGCTGCAGGACAATCACACTGAAGCCATGGCCAGCAGCAAAGTGGATTCTCGAGGAACTCTGTTTCTCAAACCCTTCTCTGTGCAGCAGAGATTGAGTGATTTCTGCTGCAGGAGGAGCAAGGATTTTAACTGTTTTCTAATCACTAGTTTCTGGTAAATACTGTAGAAAAGGCTTTGCAAGAACAGCTTTAAAGAGTTAGGAAAGCTCGTTAGCAACCAGTTGCCAGAATATCTGTTTCTACATACTCCACACAAGTTAGAATAATCAAATTAAATGAAAGGTGGTTTTTGCATCTGGTTTTGGATCTGGAAATAAGTTGGTCCAGACAGATTCACTGGACAGTTTAATTGCTGTAATAAATTTGCAGTAAACCTCGTGAAAATAATATTTTCCTTTTTCACTGTGAAGACAGATACGTCCCTACATAAAGAGAAGTTTGCTTCCTCCTTTGTCTCATTGTCGACAACTGTAAATTTTCAGTTAGATTTTTGTAATGGGTAACTACACATAAGAAATGCCCTCTGTATGAAATACTATGGAAAGTGTATGCATCCACAGAGATGGTCAATAAGCTGTGCTGCTAACAGCAGAAAGTCCAGCAAGAAATGTCTTTTTATTATGCTTTGCAAAAATAGCTTCTGAAGATTCCACACGGGTGCTTTGTGGGAGGGCATTCCACACTGCGGGAGCAGAACGAGCGCCTTTAGGCATCTGAGGTCAAAATGTGGACAAGGACTAAAAACATTTATAGTTGTGTTTCTCCCTGCTTACAAAAAAAAGTGCTCAAAAGTTTAGGGACAGTTTGTATAGCAAGCTTAATCTGGGGCCAACACTTTATTGGCACAAGTTATGTGAAACGTAGAATTCTAAGTTCTTCATTATTTCCATCATGATCTTCTTTGTTGCCTACAATTCACAAGTTCTTGTCGCCTTGATGTGAGACATGTGAATTGATGCTTTTCTGTAAATTATTTGCCACTGAGATGATGGACCAACACCCAACTCTACCAAATGGAAAAGATGAGTAGCTACTCCTGGGCTAAGCTGGTCCCCAGCCAGGAGGGGATAAATGAAGGTGTGGTGTTTTATTTCCCAGAGCCTTGAGCTCTTTGCTTTTGGAGCAGACCCAGATGTTGACCTCCCCAATGAAAGTTAAAGGTGCCTCTATGGATTGAGTGTCCTGCTCAGCTGGACTCGCTCCTCTTCCCTGGGTTTGGTTTGAACTCACAGTTTTATTCCACAGAATGGGGGTTCTCATGCTGGGTGAGCACAGGGTGCTGGTGCCTTTCAGCTCCACACAAACAAGAGGTTGCATCATTCCTGATAAATTGAGTTTGTTTAGTTCTGTTGGTAGAGCCCATGTCTCGTGTTCCTGTCTCAAGCTCCTCTGCCAAGCTGTGTCTAACGCACCACCTTGAGCACCTTCCTGAGGAGCATGGGATGGGAGTTGGGGCTTGGAAAAGTTCTGGAGAGAAGGAGCTGGTGGATCCAGACCTAGAGCATGGAAAATTGTCTGCACCAGGATGGAACAGAGGGGAAAAGACAATGTGCCTGAAATACAAAAGCATTTGAGAGTCTCAGGGTTTCCTTTTGGTGAAGTCTGTGGGTTGTCTTGAACAGCAGAGATGCTGCTTGCAGTGCAAATAGCAGAGTAAGAGCAGGGCATAGTTCCAAGGAACTCTTGGGCATTTTAAGTCAGGTTTGCTGCTTTGTTCTCTCTTTGTAATTTAGATAAGAGGTTTACACATATCACTTGCAGAATTCTCTTATGGCTTCAGCCTGTTGATTTAAAATTTAGACCATTGAGAGAGCTGAAGGAATGGAGTAGAGGCTTAACTGAACTTAGCGGTTTATACTAGTGCTTAATTTTCTTCAACTAATTTTATTTTCCTAATATCTAGGCATAATAATTTTTACTGCTTTATAGACTTTTTAGTGAAGAGTAATGTAAGAGAAGGATTGAACACTGGAGCTTTCTCAGCATCTCAACATTGTCTGTTAATGGGTTTCCCCCTCAACCAAGCAGTAGGTCAGCTTTTTCCATGGTGTGTCTGTTTTAGTTGAGTTCTCTACCATGAATCTGTATTGTGATCACTGAAAGTCCTGGTGATGGTGAGGCATGTGCTCTTTGCTGCTTTATTGCCTTTGGGAACGTTCTCTGTTGTGCCAACCCCACACCAATCCGTGTGCTTTTGGTATGAAAAAATGAGCTTTTCCAATTATTTTCTGTCCATCTCTCTAAACAGGGATATAAAGATAGGTCAGTTTTCCAGATAAATTATTCCACTAGATCTCTGTTAGATCACTTAAGTAGTAATTTTTATTCTGTATTAAAAATTTCTAGTTTTTCCTGTTTCTGTGCCATTACTAAGTCAGTCTACAGATATTTTAGATAACTGTGCAGCAGTTTCTCCCTAACCTTTTCCTAACCTTATTCCCAGCTCTACAACCATTTCTCACCATGAGCCCTTATCAGTAGGTCTTTCTATTTTCTCATGTTCATCTTTGAGGTACTTTGAACTGCTTTATAGTTCTCCTTGTTAGATTCTGCTCCCTTCCAGCCCCACCTTCCCTTTAGGACACAAAGAGCAGAGAAAGGAGTGTCCTGATCCTGTAGTCAACAGCTCTTTTTGAACAAGCCCAGAGGAGGCCATTGAGATGCTCAGAAGGCTGGAGCACCTTTCCCATGAGGACAGGGTGAGGGAGTAAGGGTTCTTCAGCCTCAGGAAGAGAATTAGAGAAATAGAGGCTGAGGGAGTAAGGAGAGAAATTGGTCTGCAGGGAGACCTTAGAGCAGCTAAAGTGTAGCTTAAAGGAACTCCAAGAAAGCCGGAGAGATAATTTTGACAAGGGCTTGGAGTGATAGGACAGGGGGTGATGGCTTTAAATTGATAGAGAGTGGGTTTAGATCAGGTATAAGAAAGAAATCCTTCCCTGTGGGGGTGGTGAGGCCCTGGCACAGGTTCCCAGAGGAGCTGTGAATGTTCCGTCCCTGGAATGTCCAAGGCCAGGTTGGACAGGGCTCGGAGCAGCCAGGGATAGTGGAAGGTGTCCCTACCCATGGCAGGGGGTGGGAATGAGATGAACTTTCAACTCCCTTCCAACTCAAACTGTTCTATGGTAGGATTTTTTCCTTTTGAAGCAGTGCTGTGTCTGTGTGGATCTTTGTGTGAGGACTTCCTTAAACTGCAGAGTAAGATGAGAATTTACAGCCTAACTCAAATCAATTAGAAATGTTTTCTTATGGAACTCGGTGCCTGACATCAGTCAACTTTTGCACTAAATGATCCAAATCATGAAATAATGAAGACTTTTTCGCTGTGTTGTTTAAGCTGAGAGAATTTAGTATCCAATGGTAATTAGAGTATAATTATTTTAGATTTAGGGGTGCCTGTTATGGTATATAAAATTTTCCTCCTTTTCAGTGAGCAGAAAAAAATTCCGCAATGTACTTCTCTTCGAGGTGACTTTGTGTCTTAGTGTTCTGAAGGGGTGTGGCATTTTGTTTATGTCTGCAGAAAATATCAGAGGTCACTGATATCAGAGGTTCCCATCTTCACTTCCCTTTTAGGAGGAGGTAGTGTCAGTTTTGTGAGAGTGCAGTGTATGGTTCCAGTTGCCCTTCTCTGCAAAAAGCACCTACCAGTGGTGGTCTTTGTCCACACACAAACTGGCCAGAGTTGTCTTTGCATTTCTGTAGTTCCTAACTTGAAAAACACTTCTTGCACCAAACGTCTTTTGCAGGAGATGTGGGAGGTGAATGGGAAAAGGAAGTGAGTGCCAAAAAACCAAGGGGACTCAGGATTCACCTGCAAAAGCTCTGTACAACTGCCAAGTGAATTTGATTTTAAACCATAGCTTTGTCTTTTTAGACTAAACTGTATTTTTCCCCTTCTGAATTAGGTTCTCCCCACCCTCATTTTCAAAGTGCAATTTCAGGTCAGATTGAAATGTATTTTGAGGTCTTTTGTTTTCATTAGGAACACGAATTTCTTTTAAATGTAAATTTTCCAGGCTTATAACACTTGGTTTGGGGAGGAATTTTTTTTTTCTTTTTTGAGTAATGGCAATTAGTTCTGTAATGCATTTATTTAAATATACATGCATTTAGCCTTGTCTATTGTCATGTACTCTTTTTCTGGGAATTACCAGCAATTATATTTCGGTAATGTATTAGTATAAAACCCCCATTATTTCAAGCCATTTCAGTATAATGTATTATTAGACATTTAAAACAAATCTAAACTGCTAGACAATCTAGTTTTTGTGTCATTGGGAATATCCTCCAAGGAGCACAGAATGTTATTTCAGCAAAAGGAATTGATTGAGACAATACTTAAAATATACATTTAGTTTGAGTAATGTAAATGCAAAGAATGGATCACAGAAAATCAAATTGCTGAATATGATGTTAAAATAGCACTTGGGCAGACATAGAACACTTTTAATGAACTTTTTATTTCAGTATTTTATTTCAATACTTTGGAGGCTTTTGAAGGCCAGAGGGGAACTAGCTGAATTGTTTTCTTTGTTTTATATTGTAGTTTAAAAATTTCACTGCATGGACAACTTTGCAATAAGCTGTCTTCCCTGCTTTGTATCTTTGAGTGCCCTGAAAACAAAATGTTTGTCTAAAATGTTCTTTTAGAACACAGTAAAAGATGATTTCTGATAACAGAATTAACTGTGTGAAATGGGCTCATTGACAGCTATTAACATGGTTTACACGGGTGAGGCTTAGTTGTGGGAATTCAGTTTTCAGAATTCATTGTAGAACCAACTTCTTTGTGAAAAATCATAGACTTGGGGGTTTCATAGTTTCACTATTCTATATTCCATACTGAAATTTGATTTTGTACCTATATTTGTAAGTTATAGATTTTTGTTGTGACCATGCTGCTTTCCCATGGAAACACAAAATGTCATTCTTAGAAATCAGTTGTAAAGGATTTTTCCAGCTGCAGTTGCTAGTTGGTTGCAGTATCTGTAAAAGCTAACGACATTAAGGAGTAATGGAGTATGTCTTTCAAAGCACAAGTAACGAGTAATAGGGGCGTTTTGACATAGTGTTTAAAGAAAAAAAAAAAAACCCATGGAATTTGGTTTCCTGCCCAGAACTTTGACTGACTGTCTGGGAATTCAGTGCTGTATGTCAGTGTTATGTAGAATTGGTGTACGTACACTGCAGTGATTCTTTACAATTGTTAGTATCCTGCGAGTTTGGGGCCAGGGAATCGATAATTTCCAATATTTAGAGTCAGCATTGATAAAGACTTGCACTGTTGAGGAAGTGCTGCACAGTAAACATTTCCCTTTCTTCCAGAGAGGCAGCGGTGTTCGTCGTCCTTATCCGCGTACTGTAAAAATGCACCATTTTTGCAGGCATGTTTCAGCTTTCAGATTTCAATGCACCTCTTTCGTTGTCTTTTGTGTTTGCAATAATGTCATTACCTCTTGTATTACTATGGTTTGTGTGGAGTTCTCAAGCTCCTGGAGCCTTTCAATGCCGTCATGACTTCTGTGGATTCTTTGAAACAGCTGAGGTTAAGCATGTGTAGGCAGTGCTGCTGAAGCAAAACTTTACACCTTGTTTATTGAAGCTTTAAAACTTTTTTTTTCATAATATCACTTCACCAACAATAGCTATCCAAGCTGAGTGTTAAAAATTTTTAGAGCATGATGAAGATGGTTCTTATAGCTATTGTGATCATTGGTGAGAGGTTTTTTCCTTAGGAAAGAGCTGCTTTCTAATTGTGCTCTTGGGGAAGCCAACTGACAGTATCTTAACAAAGATGATTAAGTAAATGCAGGTGTTTGTCATCTTAACACAACTTTCAGTCTACACAATGGTGTATTCAATCTGTATTTCCCTCCCTAAGCAAACAGCGTGGAATTAAAGAGGGTGTTAGGTATGAATCAGAGTAGTAGCTGATTGCAGGAATCCAGACATGGGACAACTGGAATTCTTTAAAGATGATGTTATTTTACAGAGAGGAGAAATGACATATTTTTAAATGTCACTGCAAGAAAAGGCAAGGTTTGGCGTTAGTCTGGATTGGAAGAGATATGGAGAAAAGTAGAAAAACAATTAAAAAGACTTTTGAATGATTAGTAAGGTTTTTGTTTTGGGATAGCAAAGGATATGACTGCAAGGATCTTAGATCTGGCAGTTACTGAAGACCTCATCCCCCTGCAAAAGCAAAGGAAATGCATCCTCCCAGGTGCTGATACTCTCCTTGCCCAGTTTTTTGTGCTTGTCGCTCACAGCAATGGTGATGGAGTCTCTAGTTGGCTGAGAGTTTGTTGCTGCTTTTCTAAGAATGAATCTGGCAGCCAGAAGCATCACAGATGTTGTCTCCGGACTTCAGCACCCCACTTCCCCCTGTGCCCCTCGCAGTGCTCAGTGGCAGTCCGGCTTTGTTCCTAGCTCTTGGCTGTGACAGTGTGTGATCTGCCTCAGCACAAACCAGAGCCTGTTGCCTCTGCCATAGAGAAACAGATCCCACATGGCTGAGGATGAGCTGTTGGTGCCTTGGAGAGGCTACCTAGAACAGAGCCTAGACAGAGTTAGAAAATAAAGTAGGTATTTATTGAGAGGCCTTCAAAGGGTACACCTTGGGCAGTGCAGGAGCCTTGCAGAGGCTACACCCAAAGATGGACAATGGTCACGAGTTTTTCAGACACATATAAGTTTGATCTGTTTTCATATCAGAGGTTAATTGTCCAATTACAGCCTCAGGTAATGAAGTAATTTACTCCAAGTTTGTTCCCCCAGGTCACTGTTTGCATCTCTCGGGGCCTGAGACAACAAGGTGTCCTTGAGTTTCGAGCCTAGAGAGAAATTGTTTTGTCTGAATGAAATGGGAGAACAGTAGCTCACAGGCTATGGAATTTTAGGGTTATACACTAAAGCAGTACTGATGTGAAAAATATAAAAGCTAAATCTTAAGGCAGCACTGTGAGTTTGTGCTTGCAGAGTGTTTGTTTGCCTGTTTCTGCTTGAGCTGGCTGCAAAGGTGGCTTTGGATGATTTGTCCTACAGCCTGCTCCAGGCCTGCAGGAGAAGTGCCAGTGGTGCCAAGGATGGCCAGGCTCTAAGGCTTTGGTATTAGGGGTGTTATCCTTCATTGTGACTCAGCAAGGGCACAAGGGTGGGCTTGGATGAAGCTGACAAAGGTGATCTGTCAGTAAATAACCCAAGGTCTGCCACCACACAAAAGGGAGTGACGTTATTTCAGTTTGAGGACGTCTCTATCCCTCCAGAGGTGTTGCTGTGTGCTTCCCCACAGTGCACTACCTCCTGCTGAGGTATCTGCCTGAGTTCAGCACCTGCCAGGCTATTTAAAGGGAGCACATGGCCAAGGCAGTGGAGTTTGTCCCTCTGTTTCAGGAGTGTGTTTTTAAGGTGTGCTCTAGGGTTGGCATACTTTCCCTTGGGGTGATGCTGGACCAGGCCCTCTGTTTTCTGTATTATGCTGCAAGGGAACAGCTGAGCAGCACATCAAAATGACTTGCAATGTGTCCAGTGTCCTTCATGGAACACACTTCTGCCTGTGACAAACTAACATCAGTTATCAGGAAGGGTAACACTTGGATATTTGCATTTAATCTGCAGCATCTGCAGATTGAAAATTACCATATTTGGCAGCTCTTCTACACACACTTCCCTCTGCACACACTCCTGGTGGTAGGGGTCAGGAGGAGACCAGCACTGCCTGGCACCTTGCAGTCACTTCTTTTGATGGCAGTAACTTTGATGGAGCCAGTCCAGACAAGGGCAGCGAAGCTGCTGAAGGAGCACAAGTCATATGAGGAGAGGTTGAGGGATCTGGGGTGGCTCAGCCTGCAGAAAGGGAGGCTCAGAGATCACCTTACAGCTCTTCACAACTATGTGAGAGGAGGCTGTAGTCAAATGGAGCCAGTCTCTTCTCCCAGACAACCAGCAAGACGTGAGGATATGGCCTCAAGTTGAACCAGCGGACCTTGACACTGGATCTTTAGAAAAATTTCTATTTTCTTGAATGTTCTACAAACCCTTTTTTCCACATTCCTGTACCCCTGTCTGTCAGGTTCCTTTTTTTTTGAGTTGAGTCAATCCCCACTCACATTCCAGTGTTTACTGGGGCGTGTGATGGACATCCAGAGGTGGCTTCTGGCTGAGGGTGGTTCAAGAGCAGAGAAAACTTAAGGTCAGTTGGAGAAGCAGCTTTGGCTCTGAGCTTCAGGAGTGCCTCAGTCTGGGACAGCTTCATGGGAACAAGCCTCATGAATATTCCTAAGGAGATTTCAACTAATATTGATTTCCAAGGACAGGGTTGCAGGTTTTCCTGCACATTGCTGTAGTTATTTTAGGATATCTTTTGTGAAATTCTGAGATCCTGAGACATATCTCAAAACCTTCCCTTCAAGATTTGATGGCATTATGTGACTTAGCATTTGAAGGTAATGCTTTTGATGTGAAGCAGAAATAGTGCTTGGTGGGTGGTTATGGTGTATTCAGTTTTCTTTGTTTATTAGTTATAGGAACATCCCCAGGGCTATGTATTTTACAAAAAAAACCCAAAAAAACAAAAAAACCCACCCAAATATGTTGTTGTGATAGGGTAGTCAGGTGATTTCATCACTTGTGTTATAATTCAACAGTTTTTCTTTGATGAAATTGATAAGCTAGAGTATATTTATACATATGATGTAGAGCAAGGAAGGAGATAACTTCAGATAGTTGTCTCAAAAGTTAATGTTTTCCATGACCCAAATATCTTGGCTCGATTTTAAAAAAAAGAAAAAAAGGAAGAAGCTGAAATTCACCTTTCAAAAAGTGCTGCTCTTAAAAAAAAACCCACAAAAAACCCCAAAACCCAAAAAACACAAACCAAACAACTAAAGAAGAGGGGTGCTGGGGGAGAAGTCTTAACACCAGAAGCTCTGTCACAGCAGAGTTTTTCTCGGATGTCTGGAAAAAGTCTTATACTTCTGAGATGTTTTCCAAAATACTTTCAGTGACCACTGCCACAGGCGTGAACTTCTTAATGCATTTTGCAGTAATCTCGACCACAGTGAAATGGATTGCTGTCTGAAAGCTTTTAATGATAACAGGCAAGTAGGGCAGCATAAGTGCCATGAGCTAAGTTGCGTGTGTGCATTATATTGCATGTTTAGGAGTCCTGCGGAGACAGATGCATCACCTCAGGAAAATCCTGCTTAATGTTTTCTACAGAATTATGTAATTGCATATTTATCATTTTAGATCTTGCAGGAAAGATCTTTTTACTGCATACACAAAGGATGTGGGGTCTCTGGAGATACTTCAGCTGGTACCCAGGGAAAGGTTTCTGGTGGTTTCCTGAGTTTGAGCTTTTCTAGGGTTCACTTTATAGAAACTGAAATAGATAAGGAACCAGAGGAGTTTTAGGAAATGCCTTTCCAGCAGACAAAAAGGTACTGTATCAAAGGTGCATCTTCATGTGCCTACCAAGGAATTTCAGGAGGCTTATAAATGAAAGATTTTATCTTCAAGTTAGGGGCATTGAGGAAGCTGAAAATACAATGCTACTTACTGAGTCTTTTTCCATATTGTCTTAATATTCCTAATGCAAAAGATCATTAGAAGTAGAGAGGTTTGTCCACCCAGACCATCACCTTTGCAACACTGAAATCTGAGCTGCACTTCAATTCAAAGAGAAGAGGTTTCAAGAATTGTTTTTTCTGTAAATAAAAAAAAACCCCACCACCAGAACGTGTGTGTATACACATATGTATAAACCACAATATTTTTATGCACACACAAACCCGTGTGTGATAATCAAAATTGTTAATGCAAATTGCCAACTGGGAAGCCTGATCTCACAGACCCTGGTGTGTCACTGTCCCTCTGTGCCAGCACAGACGTGCTGCTCCAAAGCCCTTCATCCTGCACTGCTGCTCCCACAAACCACTGTGGTTGTTGGATGGTCTGCAGAGGTGAGGAGTGAAAAACAAAAACTTGAGCACCAGCAGAGAAAAACAAGCTGTCCTAAGCAGGCTTCGTAGCAAGGGATAAAAAGGTCAAAGGATACATTTATCCCCCTCTACCTTTGGAGCAGCCACTTGGCGCATCCAGCAGAATTTTTCCAGACTGTCACTGGTTCATCAGTCGGGCCTTTCTCTCAGTTTTAAATGCCAACATCACTTCAGTTCAGAGGAATTGCTGGCTTCTTTCCCAGACAAGATTTCCCAAAATCAAAATGACCTTTCAAGATCCTGACTAATAGGAGCTAAACAGAGATTTCCTCTTCATCAGGCCCTTTCTCAGATTGATCCTTTTACTGACAGCACAGACCAGTGAAAGACCAGCCCTTTGCTTGTGATAATAAACACCTCTTTTGGAGAGGAGCAAACTTAACATTGAATTTATTATATATTCCAGAAACTATTGCCCTTGTGTTTGATGTGCTGATTATGTAAAGGCAGAGGGGAGTACCAGTGGAATTACTAGCTTTCCTTTTTTTGTTTTAAATTATTTTTTTATTTAATACAGCCATTCAGACTCTGCAGCGGGATGCCTACACAGCTCCCCCCACCCCATTACTGAGGGAAATAGGGGGAAAATGTGCAGGCAGCAACCCCATAGAATCAGCCAGGTGCAGCAGGTTTGTCAGCTCCCACTGCAGGGCCAGCTTGGCTGCTCAGCACAGCTCTCCCCAAGGATCCCGTGCCCATCCTCTCTTCCAGGCATGGAGGAGGAGGAATTTGGGGCTGCCTGGCTCTGAGCGGGCAGGTTGTGAGGTTCTGCTCTGGGGTGTGCTGTAGGAATTCAAACTGCAGCTTCAGCTCCCTGGAAACCTGTGCTGCAAACTAGTGATGTACAGACAGCCTATACTGATGTCCTTCTGGGAAGTCTTGAAATGTGGCAGGATAGAAAACTGCTTTCAAGGAAGCGCCAATGATCATTTCTTGTTGAAGTATTTCAAATGCGGAGTTGCAAACTCTTGTTTTTTCTATTCCTGAAGAAATTTGGGCATAAGAAAAGTGCCAAAACAAATATAATGCTGGTTTTTACAAGAGAAAAACACTGTGAGAAATGCATGACACTGTAAAATGAATGATAAGACCAGACTAAGGACTGATTTACCATTAGCATCAGGTTTAGTCCCATTCTGAAGGAACAGCAAAGATATAACAAGGCTCTTAAAAATTTTTAATAATATGTTGTGGAAGAAGATACCAAAAGATTTGGGGTGAAATTGCAAGTGCCAGAAGTATGCATAATTCCCTGAAAAAGGTAGTACAAATGCAAAATACAGAAAGATAATAACTGAAACCTGAAATAGCTTGCTTCTATCATGAGACCTTTCTTTCAGCTACGGTTTCAGGTTTGGCATTTTCAGATTTGATTTATATAAGAAACTCAATATTTTGACCATGGCAAAAGAGAAAGACTTGTAAGACTGAAGGAATATAAGATTTGGTATTTGTGCTCTGTGCCATGTGCTCTGTTCTTTTAACAGCCCAGCTCATCAGCCCTGAGCTGCTGTCACATTTTTGTCATGACATTTTCAATTTGGAGTTGACTCTAGAAGATTGGAGGGGAGAGGTGCATAGATGGAAGAAACATGTTCTCATCTGCAACTTATTAAGTATTCTTTTGCAGTGCTTTTCATAAAAACGTTAGAAAATTTAGGTATGCATTGTTTTTCTGGTAAAGCAGCTCCTTCTTCATTTTATAGACATGTTAGAGTTATGTTTTCTACATCTGTACTCAGGAGCGTGCTCAGGCCTGAATCCCACACTGCCAAGTAGTCTGTAATAAAATAACTTGCTTTATTTTTCTTCAGAATTTTGCAGTAGTGTCTGAGAATCTGATGCTTCATTTTTCAAAGTATGCTTTAAAGCCAAGTGTGGTGAAGCAGACACCATTGTGAAGATGTTGTGCGGCCTTGTCAACTGAGAAAGGAACACAAACTGAAACAGAAACACAGGAAAATTCTCTTGGGTATATTTAAAGTCAGAATATGGTAAACTCTTGGATATTGATTTGAATACTAGAAAGGTTTCTGTGAGGCATCTTAATAGTTTTCACTTTCATCAAATGCCACAGAGTGGGCTGTTGGCACTGGCAGCCAGAGCTCCGAGGTGTAAACAAGGCTGAGCCTTTCCTTTTCGGGAGTAAACAGGCACAGACCACCAGCAGTTCCTTACACTTCTATTATTTTTCTTCTTTTTTTTTTTATAGGGATCACTCTGGCTCAGCAGGTTCTTGTGTCTCTGCAGAATGTGGATACTGCTCTGGCCATATCATATAGTATAGGACTATAGAATTTCTTTGCTTTGGGATTATTTTCTGCTTCTGCTCCTTAACTGCTTTGCCAAGCAGTTGCTTGGCTTGGGTGTTTCACCTGCACATTTTAAAGCCCTGATTGCAGGATATTTAATGATTCCCTGCCATCAGTGGCTGCTGACAGAAACAAGCTTGAGCACGATAGCTGGGAGCCAGGTAAGTATTATCCCCGAGTATGAATGAAGAAACAAATCCAGATACCAGTACCAGTGTTGGTCTGGAAATGTAGTCCAGAGGCAAAAATGCCCAGAGGTTTTTTATCTGCTGTTCCCCAGCTTTATTTCAAAGCTGTTCTTCCTCAGTTTATGATTTTAAAGAGTTCACTCTTTTGCCTCATCAGTGCCTAGTAATTGTTAATGCCTCATCCTAATGGCACAGGTATTCTGTGGAGATCTACATTTGCTCTCAGTGTGCAGTAAATACTCCTGAGATTTGTACTCTCAGCTGATGCAGAGAATGAATCCTGCTGTATACCAGCCTTTGTTCCAACCTTTCCAGTGTGGCCTGTGCCTCCAGCTGGGAGCTTGATTTCTTTGAACCTGAGGTCCCCACACAGACAGGTTTTGGCTGGTGTCATGACTCTTCATTTCAAAGCTGGTGTTCTATAAGGCATTAGTAAGTGGTGAGCAGACCAGCTCAATTCTCTTGATGTAGCTGAAAGTGCAATTGGGCCAATGCTTGGCTCAGTCCTGGATTTCAGAACCTGAGCATTGTGTGCTTGAATTGTACTGCATAAACTTTAATTCTGTTCTGTTGTGGAAAAGAGCCTGTGCTGCTGCTGCTGCTGCTGTGCCTTAGCCAGCCTCAAGTGGCAAAAGAACCACCTCTGATATCTGGAAGAAGCTGAAGTCATTTAACAATCTCTCTTCTTTGAATCAAAGGAATTCTGTTTCTCTTATCATCCAGTTTGCTGACACTGTATCCAGGGTTTCTTCTGCTGTTTTGACTGAGCCCGAAAGTTCCAAAAGCACAGAATGCTTTTTGAAGCAGTTTCTGCCCCTGGCTGAAAATGCAATGGAGTTCATTAGCCTGGAAGTGCTGGCTGAGACCCTGCTGGGGGAAGGGGAGCTGCTGTTGTATTTTTTGTATCCCTTGTGCCATTTTGGACTTGAGCAGTATTTATTTTTAGTACATTTAAACAGTGCAGAAGGAAGGGGCAGTTGTAATGTGGCATATTTACATCATGCTGTCAGTTCCTGGCAGCTCCCTTGCCTGTCGGAGAACAGAATTGGTCCATTAAGGATGTGAGTGCTACTTATGCCCACGAGTGGTGAAACATCGTCTCCAGGGTGGGAAGGCCTCCCCAGGCCAGCAGGTTCGTTTGTTTTTCTAAGGTGGAGTATGGGGAATTTTTTTCATGTCACAGGGACAGGAATGGGCCATTCTACCTCCCACTTTTTCCTCCTTCTCCTCTACTCTGGAAAAAGAGAGGCAAAGTCTCTATGTGAGATCAGCATGTGCTGGTTTTTCCCCTCATGTCACGCTTAAGTTCTCTGCCCCTTTATAAAAATAAAAATCTATAAATAAAAAAGAACAAATGCTGAGGGGGACAAACTGGACCCACAGTTATGTGCATGTAGTCACTCGTCGAAGTGTGCCTAGCCCCATTCCTCCCAGGCTTCATGCATTCCCTGTTTCTTATGCTGTCAGCTCCTCAGGATGGGAAACATGCACAAATACTCCTGGCTGGAGCTTTTTTTGCCCTACCATAACATAATAGTAATTGAGCTTAGGCTGAGATGTTGGGCTCATCTGCTGCTGAATTGGCTCGTTCTCCCTTTCTGTATATTTTGCGCCACTTTGGAGGGGAAAGAAAATGGCAATGAGTTTTGCTGCCACTCCTTAATGTCACAGTAATACCTTTCTCCTGGAATTAAGCAGTCTTTAACTCTGATCTCTCCTGTGTGACTCTGTCTGCCTCCAGCACAGGCACCCTGTGATTTCCCTTTCTTGGAAACTGCCCTGTCTCAGCATGTGGGTAGGAGGCCATGTAAATAAATACCAACCACTTCTTAGCCTTCAGTAGGCATTTCCTTTTTCCTGGTGGCTGCAGAAGAAACACTTTCTCACAGTTTGGCATCAAACATTTATATAACTTCCCTGCTTGTGGAATTTTTGTTTAGACAATCAGATTCTTGGTATAGTTTTTTCATCAGTTTCTTTTTTTATTCATCTGTGGTTGCTTGGTTTGTCAGTAGTGTCTGTCAGAAGAAACACTTCATCAGAAACTTCTTAAATTTTCAGTAATTGAATAGTAAATCATGATAAGCCTATTCTGTAATACTGAAAGATATGTTTTAAAGAAAAAATTAAATTTATCTTGGAGTTTTCTTCGTAGCTGTGATGGAATATATCTGCCCAAATGGAATATTTCTGCCCAAAAGATTTTTTTTATATATATAACCTGCCTTAAGTTTTTGGAATAGAATACAAAGTATTGTACATTGCCTTGCAGTCCGGCTTTCAGCTGAAAAGGAAAATATTTGCTTTTGATACAAAATTTAATATATGCTAGAATATTTTTCAAAAGTGTGTCCCTTTGTCATGGCAGCAGAGCTAATACATTGTTATCCTTTTATTTACTATACTAGTTAGGACATAAATAGCAAAATAGATCATATCAATACTAATCAGTATTAGAGGATAGGTACTTCTAATTTGCGTACATAAATATTTATAAGATCTTTATTTAGTATTGTTTATTATTATTCAGTTATTGTATTGATAAACTATGAATTTAAATGGCTTAATTTTATTTGTCTCAGTGGTAATTCTCACTGAGTGGGTGTAGAGTCCCTGCTGCGAGAGCCCCAGGGCTTCAAACCATTCAGATTCCCTGGAAGCAAAATAGAGATCTGAACTGTGATAAACAGCTATAGAGTGGCACTGAACTGCAGTCCTTCATGGGGGCAGAGGTTAGATGAAAGAGTGAAGAATGTACCTGTGTATCTTCTTTTGTCAGGAGTAATTTCCAGGGTGGTTAAGATAAAGGCTGTTTCAAAATCCATCAGATGCTTTTTACGTAATTCACAGAATTTGATAACCTTTGTATTCAGCAAGAGAGACAGTGTGCTTTTCCAGAAGGGCTTTTGAAATCTGCTTTTTCCTCTCCTGAGGGCTGCTAGGAGGCTGTCTAGGAAAGTGAGCCTTTGTTGGCCATGTCACGGTATTTTTATAGTTTCACTCTTAGGGCCTTTCTCATCCAGCTTGGTTTTGCAATCTGCTGAAGCTCAGCCAAGATGAATTGCATTTGCCCTCACAGAACACACGTTCAGCCCAGCCAGGACGTCTTCCAGTTCTGTGCACTGCAAGTTGCTCGGTGTATTCTGGGAAACACATATTAAGAAGGCTGAGTCCTAGTTTGGTTTGTCCCTTTGTCCTGTCTCCCGGCATACGACAAACTGATGTCCCATGCATATTTCTTCCTTGAACCAACACCCCTGAGTGATGTCCCAGCCCAGAATACTTTGGGAAGTGCAGGGTGCTGGACTTTCGAGCTGGCTCTGGTGGTGGCTGGGCAGAGACCATTCAGCCTTGCTTCATGCTGGCTGATAAGGGACTGTAAAGGAATCTAAGCTTTCCAGCTTTGGTGATTTATTGAAGTTCTGTAGGGTCAATGGGTGGCCAAATTCATGAAAACCCCATTTACTCTCCACTGGAAGAATTCCAGGGCATAAAACCTCTGCACTCCATTGCTGCCATAGTGACACCAGCCTTAGCAGTACCTTAATGGCTTTTAGAAGCTGTTCAACTGTGCTGTGTTAATACCCTGTCAGCAGTGCTGTCATGATGTGCAAGCCCAGAATGAGGGCTTTGAGGATGGCCCCTTGTCTTTGGATGCTTCTATTTAACATCTGGTGTGTTTGCAGAGCAAACTGGAGAGGTTTGCTTCAGTTTATCCATCAGTGCAAGCACTTTAAAGAAGTTTAACACAATGAAAACAGCCAATATTCTCAGGAGTTTTTTTTGTTCTGACATAATAAATTACCTTGCTAGCCCTTAATTGGAAGTGACGGGAAGGAAGAAACCTGGAAAAGGCGAAATTACAGTGATTGTGCTGTAAATGCAACAGAGGGTTGTGATGAAATTGCAAAGCAATTTGCTGCAGCAAGGGTGAATGATTCATTCCTATTTGGAGAAATAAGGTGGTTAGATTGGAGTCTGATTTTATTTGTACACGGTACATATAAAACCTTGATAGTAGTATTATTTTGATTGATTTGTTTGGGTTTTGTATTTTTCACTGACAGAATAAAAGTTTCTGTGTGGGTTTATTGAATGCCATGCTTACATAATTAATAATAGCAACAAAGTAGAGATGAACTTATGTCGCCAGTTACTTCACTTGCTGTGCAGACATAGAAGAGTTCTTTTATGATCGGACAGTTTTATTTTAGTTAAGTCTGACCCTTGCCTTTTTAGAATTCAGAGGAATGAAAAATAACAAGTGTGGATGTTTATGTGTTTGAGGTGAACTTTTTTAATTAGGATATGTTTTAAAAGGGTCACTGAAAAACAGAACTGAAACTGAGGTTTCATTTCTCTTGCAGGTAGGTCTATGAAAGATAAGCAGACATTTAAATTTGGGTATTTCCTTACGATAACAAATGTACCAAGGTCATTACCAACTCAACAGAGCTTGCTGACATCGGGCTTCTTCTCACACAGTGCTGTTTTAATCCGTTGTTTTTTGTAGGAAAAAGAGAAGAAGTATATGCTGCCTTTGGATAACTTGAAAGTGCGAGATGTTGAGAAGAGCTTCATGTCCAGCAAACACATCTTTGCATTGTTTAACACAGAGCAGAGGTAAGAAAATGTGCTATTCTGCAGACACTTCTATCAAATGGTATCTAGCTGAGCATTTTAATTACTGTGACTGCAGTTCTGTTGTTTCCACCATGTTCAGTACACAAGGTCTTGATATTCTTGATGTCTCTGCTGCTTTGCTGTTGCATAAGCGTGGGATGAGAGGTTGGTGTCCGTCGAGCCACTCGTGGGGTGCAACAGCTCCACGATGAGTCAGCCAGTCCTTCCTTATGGCCGAATAATCATCTCCTGATCCTATTTTTGTTTCATTTGGCAGTCACCTAGGCTTACCCAAACTTTCATGACTTCTGTACCTTGTGACCAGATTCAACTGGTGTAAATCACAAAAGCGTCATTGCTTTTCACTTTCTCCAGTGGAAAATCTTGCCTGTCACTAATCTTGGAACTCATTTGATTGCTTGTTTGGGTTTAAACACTGCTGAATGGAGAAAAATTAGATTCCTCTACTTCTCTAATTAATAAAATCTTTGCTTTTTAGTTTTTGCTGCACACTTTTCCTCTCAGACTCTTCTCTGTTTTAAGTGGGGCGGGTGCTCTATGGAGGCTACTCCTCATGCACAGCCAGTTCAGATTACTGTACACAGTTTCCTTAAATGTTAAAAAAGACATAAAAGTGATGTGTAATTTTTTTTTTTTAAACTGAGGAGGAGAGTTGCATTTGTAGCTGTGTCAGTGGAATTGCATTTTAGCAGATAAGGGGCGATTTCTGTAAATTTTTTTTCATGCAAATAAGTAAATCGAATTGCAGGGGTAGCATGGATAGATATCCTTGTTTCCCTCTTCTGCTAAATTGCTTCACACCTGCTTCTCCCTCACATCACCAAAGCTTGGCATTACCTTCAGATATTCAAGATGAAGAGGGCTGGATGTGCCTCTCCAGAGAGGCAGCTGTCTTTGCTCCCAAACTGGCCAGGAATAGTGGCCACAATTTCAGAAGCAAGGCGTGCCCCTCCCTCCTGCAAAGCAGAAGCAAAGCACAGGATTTCTGGGCTGTCAAGTTTCTGCTGACCCCAGAAATGTGAGGACACAATGTGAGTCTCAGTCTGAGCTAGCCCAGGGAGGCTCTGCCTGTGTCTGCTGACACCTCAGCCAGCCTGCATGGGGACGTGGTCTGCCAGGAGATGCCCTTTGAAAGCATGTCACACACATTCTAGCTGGGAATAACGTTTCAAATGCTTGACCAGCTGCATTTCTGGAGCACAGGAAAAAAGCTTTGAAAAGCTTTTCATGTTCTTAAAAACATAAATGATCTTAGGATGCTGGGAATGAATATAATTCTGATGATTCTTGCTGTAGTTATGTGCAGATCATCCCAGTGTTGTGTGTACATCCATCGAGAAAGGTAACTTTGTACAGGTGGCTGGATAGCAGCTGTAAATATTAGGTTACTTCCTTGAGAAATTTGTTAATTTTAGCTTATTGTTTGTCCTTTGGTTTGACTAATGGCTTTGAATATTATCATTCATCATAAATGTTAATCACTGAACTGCTGTGAAAATCCAAAAGAAGCATTTCCATTGGCAAGTTTGGGATTTATTTAGGTGGTATATAGCCAGACATTCACATTTTCACTTGATCTTCATCCATACTGGACATCAAGGATTTCAAAATCAGATGTCTAAAATGTTTGCCGTGTGTGTAATAGCCCTGCCTCTTTGGGCTCTGAGTAGACCCTGCAGCCTCTGCAAGCTGCTCTAAAAACATCCTTCCGTCCACATGGGCATGTTAAGACATGACAGCACAGCAGTAACACCACAAAATACCTTTGCCTTGGGAGAGGCAGATCATGGCCTCGGTCTTGGAGCTTTAAGGGAGGCAGAAGTTATTTTTGAAGAAATATATATTGAATTCTAATTAAAACAGCAGTTTCTCTGTTACTGTAAAACAGCTGATTTTTGATATTTCTAAAAACATGCCTCCTGGCACAAATTGATCAAAACAAGATTAGTATGACTTTCCCCCGAATCCTGAATTTGTGGATGTGTCAGCAAAAACAGGAGTATTTTTTCTCAAATAGAGTGATCTTGCTCGGGACTCTGTCCCCTAACCCATGTTCTTAAGAAAACTGAAAGAAGGGATTGCTAAAGATACATTGAAATAAGAATTCTTATTGTTATTTTACTTTGTGGTAATCTCTTGAATTGTTGAATCCTGGTTTCTGATGTATGTGTGTGTGAGTATGGCTTGCATTTCAAAGATCACGTAAAAAATGAACTTAGTTTCTGATTGGATTTTTTTTTTTGGGGGGGGGTGTGGTGGAGTGGTTCCTTTTCTTAATTAAAAAAAAACCTTAGCAACTGAGAAAGAAATCAGCTTTCGAGCTCTGCCCACTGAGGGTTCTGGTTATGGAACCATTTTGCTATTTAAGATGTAGATCGTTAAAGAACAAAGGCAAATTCATCTGTTCCAGCTTCCATGATAGCATGGAGATTATTCTGTATCTCTTTTTCCCCCCTGCCCCGTAATATGCAGATTATTTTTTCCTTGACTATGAAATCTTTCTTAATGTTCAATTAAATTACTTTAATTTTCAAGCAAAAACCCTTCAGGAGAAGAATTTTAATGAGCTTGTTCTCTTTTTTCATTCCCAGCCCCTCACTGCATAGGTATTTGCTCCAGCCATATGTTTCTGATACTGTACATTTCAATAGTTTCCTGGATTATGCACTGCATTTTTTCCATTTATGAAAACCTTTCCAGCTCTGAAATACAGTTACCAGGAAAATACTCATTTCACTGCATAGAAGGAAAAACCATCTTGAGTTAGCTGAGACTTGGGGATAGATGGTGAAGGAAACTAACAGTATCTGTCATTTTGATTTACTGCAGAAGTCAACAGCTCTCTGACAGGAATCAAATGTGACTTGGTAATGTAGAGTAAATGGAGACTGTGACGATTGATTTCACAGTGAAGATAAATTCTCATGAAATGAACCTAATTGTGTGTTTATGAAAAGGCTGTGTTGTGAAATAATTAAATTATTTTCATGTTACTTTCTAATTAAATATTAAAAAAAAAGAAAAAATGTTGAGGGTGGGAAAAGGAAGACTTTGCCTGAAATAGTTTACAGTATTACCTAAAGAACAGGGAGGTTAGGTTTGTTTTTCTGCAAAGTAAGTAATAAATTTAAAGTTTTTGCATTGGCCATCTACTTAATTAATAGACACTACAGAAGACCTTTGCAGTGGACTCCTCTGGTTTCCTTACCTTAGGGGTACTAGATATTAAAACAAAGGAAATTCAAGTGAGTGCCTTGTGATTCCTGGATCATTTTTGTCTGTGTCCATCTACACCAGCCTGCCTGTAAGTAACTGAAGATGAGCTGTGGGTTCAAGCAGTGTGTACCTACATCTAAAGCTGTCAAGTGAGTGCTATTTTGTGTTAACCATCTTCTCCACAGGAAACTCGTGGCATGTCTGGGTTTTTTTAGATTGGAAAAAGAGATCAAATATATTGAGTATTTTAAAATAATTATGCTATAGGAATAGAAAGAATGTTTGCAGCACTGCTGTGGAGGTTACTGTGAAGTTGTGTAGATGACTGACTGACTTTCTAGGTAGAGCTAAGGATAGAGAAGGGAGGATTTTTTCAGCATCTCAGCTCACTTTCAGTAGATGAACCTGTTGTGTTCTCATTGCTGAGTGGGTAAGATTCTTGTTCAGAGCTCAAGAACAAAGAAAACAAATTCTGTCCATCTCAGAAAATTTACATTCCTTACAGGATTTAATTCCAAATACTTGATATATTCTCCATGTATTTCTTGTAAAAATTATTCACTTATTGGTGAATTGGTGAATTGACTTTTTCTGTTACCCAAGTACTGTGGCCTGGGACAAGAACTGTTGTCTTAAATGTGTCTCCCTTAAGGATCTGTGCAAGTCCCACCTCTCCATCTCCCCTGAGAAGGGCAAGCAGTCGTTAGTTCTCATGATCTTGCCCTGTTGATGCACATGGTACTATTCTGACAGATTGTCTGTTGTTCTAGAGTAATCTCTTGCCTTTGCAGTAATGTAATTACACTTTTTTCCTGATTTACTGGTCAAGAAATTGTTGTATTACTGTATTACAACTCCATTTATATAATAGTTCCCTTTTAATTAAAGAAATGATGCTGAGTAAAAAGACCTGTTTTCATTTGCTAGAAGCAGAGAAAAAGCTTCTTTCCACCTCTTCTTCAACCCTGGAGAGATGAATTCTGTTTTATAGGAGTAGGGATTCTACTAAGTACAGGATTTGGAGGTTATAAATGGTTGTAGGGTGAAGTGTTTGTTAAGTTGGTGAATTTTCAAGCCTTCCCTACCTGTACTGGGAGTAGAAAACCCAGAGTGAGGAAAGATTGCCTGGTGAAGAGTCCCTGCTCAGCAGCCTTTCTCTGTTCCTCTTCAGACTCATTCCTTTCCTCAGAGCCAAAGGAGCAGGAGCAGTGTGTGAAATTCTGCCTTCCTTGCAGGGGAAGATGCCACCAATTCTCCTTGTCCTTTACTCTCCTGCCCAACCAGGACCCAGATGAAACCAAGTGATGGTGTTGCTTTCCTCACCTCTGTGGTTCTGTGTGATAGAGGGCTGTGAGGAGCAAGTGCAAAGCACAGAACTGTTCCTTTTGCTTTTCACAAGAGTGGCTTCCTGAGAGCAAAATGCCCCTCAGGAAGCAGTGGGACAGAATCTGCCACCCCTGCTCTCCAGAGCTGTAAACACAGATCTTTAATCTGACAAACAGATGAGTGTCCAGAGGAGAGCGAGCAAAAGGCCGTTCTGAGGGCACACAATAGGACTGAAAATAGAACTGCCAGATGAGGAATTGTAGCTACTGACTCCTGAGTACACTCTGTCAGGAATCATATTGCACAGGGGACTGAGGTGTCTGGGAAGACCCAGGAAATTACACTGTGTCTACTCAGGGAAAGGTATCCCTGCATATTTTGGATAGATCTTGTGGGCTGTGTGTTCACCTAGGAGGGGATGGAGGACAAGTTGTTTCTGGGACTCCAAATGTACTAAAGCTTTGGGTACTGAATTTCTGGCCATGGGCAGCAACTGGTTAACTGCTATCCATATATAAGGGAAATTGGGCAAGAGCCAAAATAAAGGGAACTAGTGAAAGGAGACCGGGTCAGAGGAGGTGTTGGATAGAAGCCAGGCTAAAGGAGAAAGCCTAAAATGAGATGTATGTTTAGTTACTGTTTTTGAATTACTCAGAAAGCTAAGCCCCAGGAAGAGCTGGACTGTAAGCCATTCAGAGCCCTCTCTGTTCGAAATGGGAGAGAGAGAATCTGTTTAATTAAAAAGCCCTACAAATTTAATCCAGAAAAAAAGCTGCTAACATTTCTAAACAAACTCCTAAAATGCTGAAGAGTACAATATTTAAGAACAGGAAAAATATATAAACACAAGGAATTGCCAACTGTTCTCCCTTATTAAAAAAAGGAGCGGAGGGGAAGAAAAAGGTTGGTTGCTTTTTTCTGGAATATATTCTTTTTTGTCATTATTGACAAAGATTTTTTTGCATGACAAATAAGTGGAGAGAGTATGGTGCAGGTATTGACAGCTGGGGGCAGCTTTTGTGCCTGTGTGGCCCTGAGGCAGATTCCAAACCAGGCTTCCATCCCTCACCGCCAAAGGCATCAAACCCTCTCCTCTAGGGACTTATGGAATATTTTAGTGGCAGTCACTGTTACTACTGTGGATTTTGGCCTGTGTGGTGTTGGTTTTGGCTGCATATCTGTTCTGGGTTACATATAGGACTCGAGATACTTCATTGCCATGGCTGGCCTGTATACTGAGCAGCATATCTTCTGTTCATTTGCACCTTAACGTTGTGGGGGTTTGTGTGTGTTTTGGGTGTGTGTACTTGAAAAGATCTGTATGCTTTTGGGAGAGCGCTCACATGATGTAAGTGGCAAAATCTCAAAATGTTATTATTTCATGACAATGTCTCAGAGATTGTCTCCTTGGCTTTTCTGGATATTAGGAAAAAAAAAGAATCTTCAGAGCCATGTGTAATTAATTTTAATTAGCATTCACATTGGAGTGATCTGAAATGGTATGCCTTGATAGAAAATGTTAGTCATTGCTGTTAACTCAGAGCAGATGGCCATTTTTGTTTCTCCAAAATATATGATTTGCAGGGCTTCTGGTAGAGCTTTCTTATTTGGGGGAAAAAAAAAAGTGCATATGCTCAAACCAGCCATTGTGCAATTACAGATGTCCAAAATCACCGAGTAAGACTAAATTTGAATAAGCAGAGTGTGCACCGTGGAGCTGCAGGTTAAATCGATAGAGAACATACAATTTCATCCACAATTACCCTTCCCAATTGTTGGAGTGTCTGGATTCTGTTGTTTTCTCCCCTTTTCATTTTAGGTGACTATTCATTAAACTCATATTCTGTATGTTTTCAATTTCAATCAAGTAAGAAATACCTAAGAATTGAATCTTTTGTGTTTTTCATGGAATAAAATGGGACCAATTTGCATTTAGTTCTAGATATCTAATGTTCAATTCTGCTTCCATTCTAATAGAGACGAAATATTTACAAAAAACCACTTTGAAATCTCTGTAAAAGAAGATACTCCTTTATCTTTCAGTCTGTGAGTAGCTTCACTTGTGTCAGTGTGACAGCTGAAGCTAAATATGGGTTTGTGCTCTTTGGAGGATTCAAGTAGGTTATAGGCCCAATTCTAAAAAGTGTCACTAGTATTCTTGCTGTGTAATGGTTGTTCTGTCTCCTCCCACAATGGCAAGAATAAATACATTTTTAATTCATCTTGGTTTGTATTTCCTCTCTATAAAAAGTAATTTCATGCATATCCAGTACAACTTTGTCTAGTGAAATCCAGATCCAACTCAGCCTAAAAGCTCTCCATGCCCATGGTTATATGTGAGCATGCGTTAATATATATGCACACCTGCTAACTGGCTTTGTAATGTGCCTGCAGTAGTTGCCCTTCAAAATTTTCTAGGTTTGCTGGAGATAAATATTTAACCTTCTCTTAGAATTAAGAAATTACAAGAGATACAGTCCACCTTGATGTGCAGCCACCATGGAGGGAAACTCACTGATGTCGCAAGGGCTGCTTTTTCTGGGTGATTTTCAGGTGTGGTGTTCACTCCCTGGTCCTGGACTGCAGAGATTTGGTTTATAGGCAGTCAAGCCTTCCCTAGGCAGTGCTGACAGCCCAGGCTTCAGGGTGGGTAGAAGGGAAATCTCAGTAACAGCTGGGTCACTCTTCAAACTTATCTGGCATTTCTCACTTTCCTCTTGGGCATTTTCAAATACCTTAATCCAGTCCTGTTAGGATTCTTTTATGATGGGAGGAGTTCAAGAAACACCTGTGGACATTTCCATATTGGGCCCTGAAATATACAGGGGAAAGGAACCAAGAAATCAAGGTAAAAATAAAGTGAAGAACTTGTAGGGTAAGCAAAGTCACAGCTGGGTGGCTGCTGTGATGGGTCTGGCCTAGAGAAGGCATGTCCCGAGTGTGGAACCTTTCCACAACTGGAAATGATGCTTTTAGCCCAATTGTCTGTTCATCCTCATGAGCAGTTGTGTTGTATTTTTAGTGGAAATGCAGTTCCAAGTTGAGGTTTATTTATCTAGGGTATAATAAAATCTGCAGATAACAAAGGGTAGCCTTTTGTATTTTTCAGTCGGGGAAAAAAAGGCAGTATTGTCAGCATTATATTCATTTCCAGTAATGCCTCTATAGTTACATTTTCATGTATTATGTGTGATAGTACTTTACAGTGATGAGACTCCAGGAAGAAGTGGAGTAGGTAGATGTGGTAGATGCAAACAGCTTTGCAGTTTCCTCATTTGTATGTTAACATTTAAGAAATGTTAAATGTTCAAGGGAAATACTATTTCCAAATGGTATTTGTAGGCACGTTCCTATTTTCTGTATCTGTCTTGTTTCTGCAGTCCCTTAGGTTTACAGATGCCTGGATATCAACACGATTGGTATTGTTTAGAGTTCATCTTTCCTGGTATCCTTCATTCTGTCATAGTCTTTGATGTCTAACATCCCATTTAGCTGCTATAGAGATGACAATGAGAACATGACTTCACAGTATTCCATATGGAGAACGTAGGTGAGGCTTGAGCAGTAACTGTTGCTGTGCTGATGTCCTCAGCAATTTTAAGATGTGGAAGAGAGAAAAAAACCAGAAAATCTGAATTGTTTTCAAGAACTTTTTTACAGCTTTCCATGAGACGCCAGTGGATTCCTAATGAGTAAAACATGTTAATATGTTTTTGTAAGATTCCACTGGTAAGAGGAAAAGGACACACTCTTTTCAGAAGTTCCTGAAAGAAATTACTTTTTTTTTTTTCCTTTGGAAAGTTCCTATGCTTGTCAGCCTTTCTGGGAGAAAGACAGGCAGGGGCAGTCCAGCAGCGGGGAAGCCATCTGGGGAGACCAGCATGCCCTTACCTGCCCTGCTGTGACATTCCTGGGAGCACTCAGGGGGTGCAGCCTTCAGCTCCTCACACGTGCTGTGCTTTGGCAGTGGCTGTGGAGTAGAATGAGCTGCACTAAACAAGAGCTCTCAGATCCTACAGGGGGAAAGAAGGGCCTGGGGGATCTGGAGACATCAGCTGCTGGGCCATGAGGTGTCCCTAGCCCCAGGACAAGTCCTGACACAGAGACAGAATGCAGGACTCAGCTCCCAGTGTTCAGAGCGCTTGGCTGAAATCCTGCTCGCACAACCACGCTGCTTGGAGCAAGCCACAAAATGCCAAAAAGTGTAATATATAACATGACAGGCCTGAAAAAATGTTTTCACAAGCTGGTGTCATGTTGTTTTGCTCTTGCAGATAAGTGTTTTTGGAACTTCCCTATCACTATGTTTTACAGCCTTTATTTGCACTATTGTTATTTTTAGTCATCTTTGCTGAGAGTACCCTTTTACTATTTCAGCTTCCTATTTCTTCAAAGTTATAGCTGCTTCATTATCTTAGCCAGAAAAGCTTATCTCAGTAAAAGTTTCTCCTGACAATAAATTAAAGCATTTTTTTCCCTCTGGCAATTTCATTATGCTTCTCTTTTTTTCTTTTTTTTTTTAATTGACTTCTTTGTTTTGTTCAGTAAACGTTGACTTGGAGTTCCACAATATTGCAAATTGAATAAAACTGAAGTTTTTGCTCAGTTTAAGGTAACAGCATCTGATAAGGTCATCCAGGCTATTATTTGCCTTAAGACAGGATTACTGCTTTTGGAGTCAGGGAAGAAAAAGGATTAATTTTAAATTTCTCAATCAATGGAAGAATCCACAGAGCTTTCAGTTGTTCATCCTGTCAGTGGCTTTGGCTAAACTGTGGGATCAGTCCCATTAGTGCCTCTGTGACCTTTGGGGCTGGTTTCTGTGGGAAGGAAATGCCCTGGTGGCACCTCCAGTCGGGATTTTTGAAGGGAGTAGTGCAAGCCTGGTGCTGTGTGCTCAGATTTAGCCTTTGAATTTGGTGAGAATTGAGTCACCAACGTAAGGAAATAAATCTGAGTATGTCCTTTATTCTTTGCAGTTTTGAATTCAACCTCTGAGCCTGCTAAAAAAACCTCATTTTGCTCTCTTCAGAGTGGGTGTGCTCTGCTTGCTGTACTGTGGTTTCATAGGTGATAATTTAATGATTTGGTGTCATGGCTGCTTCATGCTTGGCTCAACTACACTTTTTTTACCTTTTTTAACCTGTTTCCTGAGGCTGTGAGCTGCCTGGTGACACTGTTGGTTAAGAGAGAATCACTTCTGTGAGTGGGAATTACATCAAGTCAGTTGTCTTCCAGCAGTGTGGCAATGAAATCCCACCAGTCCCTAAATGCTGAAGAAATATGTCTAGGCAGTGACAATAATAGCTTTATTTCCTTGTTCTGTAGTGAGTTCAGTTGTTTTTTTTTTTCCATCAAAATACGTGGGAGAAATGACCTGTGTAGTTGCATAATGAAACCAAAGAGCCCCTTGTCATGGAGAGTGAAGCAATCTCCAGCAGCCCCTCTCCTCCACAGCTTGCTAAGGGAGGAAAACAGTCTGGTTGGGATGGAAGACTGATCCTTGTGTAACTGTTAAGTTCTAGCAAAAATATGGGTTCCTAACGCTTTTCAGCTAAGCCCTGGCCTTTCCTAAAAACCCTGTTGGCTGACAAATGTACAGTGATCTAGTCTGTGTATAGAATTGGAATTCAGAAACTAATGGCTAAACCGTAAAGGGAAAATCTGTTCTGTTTTTTGAAGAATTTACAAGTATCACCTTCTTTCAGATGTATTTTTCCTCCTTTCTCTTTTCTTCCATTAAGTGAGTCCCTGTATTTATCTCATTATGTGAACTACCTGTAAGAGGTTTTATTTAAACGTGGCCCAGTTTTCTTACTGTGATGAGAGACATCAGAAGTTTGTTTTGTTTGTTTAAAAATACCTTGATTATCATTGTTGGGTTTTTTCTGCTTTTACTGATGACGTCTAAAAATTAAAAAGGGTATAAAATGGACTGAAAGGACTTAACACGGGAAGAAGTTGCATCAGTGATGATTTTGGTATCTATTGGTTACAGCAGCAATCCGTCACAAGCTGTGCTGTTATGTTGGCACGTCTCATGTGTTTGTCCTCTTCATCACAATGCCCTTTTTTCCCAAAAGTGCTCTGTTTTAGCAAAAGCAGGAAAATTGATTTCAAGTAGTTTCATGGTGTTTTTAGCTGGTTATTATTTCCAGAGCAGTGCTATAACATTCTAAGATATTTGTAAGTACTCCATGTAATTATAAAACAAGCACCTGTCCCATAAAGCCTGTTGTCCAAAACAATTACCAAGTAATTTCTCATCCCAAAGGATTTTTAATTTAAAATGCTGTGTGCATGATAGAGAGTAGTAAAATGCTAGTTTTACAATGTGGTGCTCTTTGTTCTAGGAATGTTTACAAGGATTACCGTTTCCTTGAGCTAGCCTGTGACTCCCAAGAGGAGGTGGATAGCTGGAAGGCATCTCTGCTACGAGCCGGTGTCTATCCTGATAAATCCTCAGTAAGTTAAAAGCTCACTGGTTTGCCAGTAGCTGCTCTGTTTGAGTCAAAAAAACCCCAACTGTATCATCTGGGAAAACACAGGGTCTGCAAAGATCTCAAGAAAGAGCAGCCTTTTCATTGTACGAGTCTGTGGTAATTCCAAAATATTCATAATGAAATATTTTAAGACCAATTTGTGCGTCAAACCTCAATGTAAAAAAACCCAACCAACCACAAACCAAACCGTCCAACATGTTTCTCATTGGATCTGTGTAGTAAAAGCATTGAGCAATTTGGGGTTTCCTGAGCTTCATTGTTTCTGTTAATGTGTTCTAAGGTAAAGATGTGCTTTGAAGAGTTTATTCCCTCAAGCTCCGTATTACAGAACTGACAGAAGCATTCCAGGCAATCATGTATATTTATTTTACTTATTCAAGGCATCATTTTTTGTGTATGAAACACATGCTAAAGCTTTCCAAAGGCAGTTTTACTCAGCTAATCATCATGTGGAGCCAATTGAACAGGAGACAATAAAAGGCCTCTATTAATTTACTAGAAATGACAGAAAGTTGGGAAACAGAATATGTCCGGCTACTATTTAATGGTTTTAGACCTAGATATCTTGATATTTTCCTTGAAGTGAAGGTTTGAGGAGATGTATCCAAAGAGAAAGCTGACTAGCAGAAATACCTGGCATTTGAGCCTGTGAAAGGTTCAGTAATGCACAGCTCACCTTTCTGCCGTGAGTGCTGGATGCCTTCGGTGGAAGATCTGCTCTGAGAAATGATGCTTTGATTCTGATCAATTTGCTCTTTTTCCTGATTGTTTCCCATGGGAAGGCCAGGTTCCTTGAGTCCAGGGTCTTGTGCTGTCTTCTGTCTTCATCTTTTTTTCCCCTTATGGTTGTGATGTCTGCATGGCTTCCAGTACAGTTCTGTCTTGCGTCTCCTCTAGGAGCTATTCATCCAGACAAGCTCAGCTTCTTCTCTTCACACAGCGTTTCAAGACTACCATAAAAAGATAAATAAGAAAATCTTGTAGTGCTGGATTCTCCAGTTATTATAGAAATAAACAGTGACAATGGTAATGGTGGTTTTTTTAGAAAATAGTGCAAATATGCATTTAGCGGGAGACCTACCAGATATCTGAGACTACCTTTAAAAAGTAAAACAGTGTTGGTGACTTTTTGGTATGTTGCCTGTTCCAGTAGATCTGATCCTACCCAAGAATATCAGAAGCCACTTAATGAGGATTTTTTATGAGAGTTTACCTAATTACTTACTTGGACAAATAAACTGTATTGCTTTGGTTTTTTCTTGCTTAGGTTTTTTATGATGATTTCACAAAAGCCTGTGGTTTAATCTAGTATTCTGTGATGGTTTTATCATATTGATATATCTGGTACTTTATCCTTAAACAAGACAGACTAGTTGGGTTTCTGAACTTCTCTTCTGTCTTCCTGTCTCTCCCTTCCCCCTAAAAATACTTGGTATTCAAAATATGTTTACAAAGAATCCTTGGTTTTGTTTAAAGTTGGTCTGTCAAAGGAGTCTTAGATGCAAGACGAGAGACTTCCTTGAAAGAAATAGAAGGGAGTCAAAATACAGTTTTCCTTTGGGGTGGAATTATTTTTACGTTACAAAAAGAGTAAATATTATTGTTCCAAATGCCTGTAGTTTGAAATTCACCCAGTAGTTTATCAAGCTGTTCAGGAAAGATGCTCTGTGCTACTCCAGGCCTCCAAAACTTTATTCCTAAAGGACCAGAGGTTAAAATGCTGACTGCGAGTCTGCTCTTAAGAGTTTTGAATTTTGCAACGTAAAATCTCCAAGGCCCCAGGTACCGCAGAAGATCCAGTGCATCCTAAATTAAAATGAGCAGCATTTCATGAAAATCCTGTGCATGCTCCTCAGTTTCACACCTACCTCTGACAATATAAAATAGGTTTAGAGACCTCCCCCAGCCTTTCATTCTCCTTCAAAGATCCAGAGACCATGTTTTTAAGTAGGAGGGACTGCCAGGAAATGGAAGCAACTTGAGTTTACTTCAGTGCTTCCCCCCAGTTTTGTGATCCCAGAGTTAAAAAGGCAAAGAGGTGCCTTAGCCCCTTCCCAGACTGAACTTCTTGCTCTCTTTTACCTGTGGGGCACATCTGGGAACTGAGTATCCAGCGCTTTGGCACCAGCAGTAGAAGAATTGCTGCTTAGAAATGAACACTAAAGGAAAAGTAGGAATCTGGCACCGATTAAAGAGAAGTGTTCTGGATTCTCACCAAAGGCAAATCTCCCAACTAAGAATATTCATTTTTCTGTTGATTTTTTTTTTAGTAGTGCTACATACAATTGTTTGATTACAGTGGTGATGGGGCTCAGTACTTGCTGCCACTAACATGGAGTCTCTGCTGCTCATTTAATCCTGTAGGCTAAAGGCCAAGGTTCTAGATTTATAACCTTTCTTTCTGCCTAAGCAAATCTCATTAATATTTTAAAGGCCCCCTTCTTCCACTTCCTTACTTCATTTTGCTTGTCTTCCCTGTCCCTCTGCCCATGGGGATGCACAGAGTGTCTGTGTTCCCATATTCACTGTCCCATGAATTAGCTCTGATCAGCCCTCAGCGTTGCTCTGCAAGCCCCTGAATTCTCTGCAGTTTGCCAAGTCACCTCCTTCCCGCAATCCCTTTGCCTTTGTCAGGCCATGGGCTTTGACAGCCACCCAGATAGCAATGAATCAGTGTTTTTATTTTTCCAACCCATATGCAAGTCAGCCTGCTTGATATAAATCATCCTGTGGCCAATTCACTTTGAAATGGGATATCCATTTACCAGCTGACTTTACTGCTGTCTTTCTGGACCAACACATCCAAAAGTCTCCTTTTTTTGTTAAAAAAATGACTACAGCGTTGTGACTAACCATTCCAGACTGTATTTCTCAACTGGTGTAGGCTGGTGTTTATTTTGGCCGGCTTCCCACTGTATAATATACACTGTTCATGCCAGCTCATGGCAAAACTCACAATTAAACCAAAATAATAGCCCAGATGTTTGTCGTAACCTGCTCTGCACACTTTACCCTGTTAGTACCGCCCATTCCTTCTCCCCCCACGCCCCCACAATGCCATCTCCTCCTTATTTTTATTACTAATTTAAAAATTCAATATTTGCTTTTTAAAATGCTTTGAATCTTGAAACTTTCCATTTGCTGGCAAGTTGTAGGGAATGGCTGTCGTGGAAGGCGCAGCAGAGACGTTTAGTGAGTTGCTTTGCGTACTGGCAGTTCAGTGCTACCAACACACGAAAATCCCTCTGGCTGCCATCCCATCCCTAGATCACTTCAGGCCTCGTTTTCTTCTCCCTTGCACTTGTATCCTCTGACTTCCCAGGAGTGCTCCTGATTTCCCCGGAAGGAAGCGAAAGCGGGATCAGAATGTTTGTGTAGTGAGGAAAGCGGCTCTGCTGAACATTTAACTCCTGCTAACGTCCTGTGTTCCCCTGGAAGCTCTCTGACTACGGGATTCACTGAGTGTTCCCTGAGTCAGATCCTCGTTTGGTTTGAGCCATTTCCAGGACTGTTCAAGTTAGGCTGAATGCATGTAAAATAAATATAACTAATATCTCTTTTTTTCCCCCTCTTTCTTCCGTGCTGCATCCTGCAAAGGGGAGCAACAAAGTAAGTTGTTTGTCCTTTTACAAAATCCTTTCGTATCCTGTCTGAAGGGCTTTGTAACAGCTATTGCCTGCATGCTTTTAACAGCAAAATGTGATTAAAAATGTGGGTGCAAAAATGTCTTCAAGAAAACCTGTTACTGGGTCTTTGTTTTAATTTTGGGGAAAGAGTGTTAAGTGTTGCTGAGCTGTTTTTAAGGAGGTTCAGCAAGAATGATACTATAAAAGTATTGGGCCCAAAGATTATGAAGGTATAGTAATAAAGACCTTCTGAGGAAAGGTTACTACAGTCTGATGAAACTCATTACAGCTGGGTTTTTTGACCATACATCAAAGCTTGTATTAATGGGCAGTTATAAAAACCCAGCACTAAAGTCTTAAATAACAGATTTGCTGGCGTTGTTGGCTAAGCTGAACTAGATCAGTGTACTGGCTTTGAAGGTGCCTTAAAATGGATGGAGGAGGGTGGGGTCAACATTTGACTTGGCTTCTAGACCCTTGATGTGTTCCAGCTGGACAGCAGCAGAAGGGTGTGGGGTGTGGAGAGGGAGAACTGAAATATGCGTGGTAGGGGTTTTTTTTGAAAGTAAGCAGCACATGAAAAGACAGTTTTGCTGATGCTGATCTGATAAACGAATATTCATGCCGTTCCCAGGGTTAGGGCTTTTTAATGCCATTTTTACTGAGCTTAAGAATGGAAGTTGGACATCTCACACTTTGGAACAAGATGCAGAGTTGTCATACCTCAGAAAGGAGTTATACAGCTTTTGTGACTTCCCCCTCCCCCTTTCCTGTTTTGATGTATTAACTCTTAGGAAGATGAATCTGGAGCATCAAAAGATGCTTCACAGCAAATGTTGAAAGTAGCCTTTGAATATTGCCTGTAGCATCTCTTTGTGAGTTCGAAGCTCTCGAAGCTTTCTGGGGTATTTGGGAAAGACCCAGGTGGGTTTTAAAGGTTTTGATGGTTGGGGAATTTTGTCTGCTTCTATTTTTTGTATTTTTAACCAGTTTTTGACCACTCCTGTCTCCACGGTGGCTGGGCTCAGAAGTACCAAAAATATTCTGTTTTGTTGGCCTGCCTGAGAAGAGGTGCTCTCAGTGTTAGGTGGGGAGGGGTTAAGAGAATTGGTGTATTGATGGCATGGAGAGAGGGACTTTACATAGGAGGTGGTGTGAAATGTAAATGTTAACTGTGTACACTAAAATGTCAAGGTGGTGTTTGTATGTTTCTTTACAACATGCTGGCTTAAGGCTTTGCTGCTGCAGTGGATGCTGCTCTGATCTCAGAGGAGACTGTAGGTGCTCTGTTAAGGGAAATGGGGATAGATGGGACACCACTGAGCTCTTGGGGCTGGCACAAACTCAGTCTGGAGGTCAGGAGTTGCATGGACCAGCTCTGCTCTCCAGGGCTGTGAGCTGTGGGCCACCCCAGGAAGGTCAGCACCAGAGGCAGCTGACAGATTTCGGCAGGATACCCATGAGCAGTGAGAGGAGAAGCCTGTGAGATGTGAGGATTTGGGAGCTCTTAACTCTTCCTTCACTCTGAGCCAAGAGCAGATCTTGCTGTGTGTTCAGAAACATTCTCCATCTGGCCTGGGTTGCCAGCCAGAAGATAACTCCAAAAGAAATCTCCAGGAAATCATCCTGATCTTTCTCTTTGACCCAGTTCCGTGTAAGGACTCGTGTCTCGTCATCTGTGTGTCCCCCTTCTCCTTCACACAGATCATTCCTGCTGGAGTCTGGACATCACATTATCCCAGTTGGACAGATAGAACCAACCTGCAGCTGCCTGCAGAGGCTCAAACCCCACAGTCTTTTTGAGATTTCTGTACCTAGGGGAGTTGGAAAATGACATGGATAAATCTGAGAGGTGACCAGAGAGTTTCTGAGAAAAGGTCAGGGGGAAGAGAGGAATGGCAGGTTGAGAATGATGACAGTATCTTAAAGCTTCTAATGCAACTTTATGCTGAAAAGCTGGATGATCCTTCCTTACTGTCCTGCCACAGCTTTCCTGGGTTGCTACCAGAGCTGTAACCTTCCTCCAGTGCTGTGGTGTTCATACACTGGATCCTGTCATGTTCCTGTGTCAAGGTCCTGTACTCACCCATCCCTTCAGACTGTGGCTGCTTTTATACCTCTGCCTTTAACTTTGCACTCTTGGACTTACAAAAGTAAAAATAAACATTGGAGTAATGAGTCTGTAAGAAGAAGGGGGAGGAAGGGAAGTGAAGAGGGTTTATAATCGTCAGTGGACTACTAATCATTTTTATTTTTACTTTTTATTGTTGCACAATCATTACTGTAAGTGAGATTTCTCACATGGTTAAAGATAAATATATCTTCAGAAGCTTTGTTGGATAAAATCTGTAAAAGGGTCGTGTAGAATGAGGTAATGGAGACCTACCTCATTCAGCAAGCACATGTTGGCAAGCTGCATTTTGCTAATATTAACACTGAACTCCACAGCCTTGCATGGGGAATGAGTGCAGAATTGTCCAGAGTTGTGCAGAGCTCTGTAGCTTCAGCCCAGCTACTGAAGACAGAGGAGCCGAGAGCTTCTGACTGTCTTAACCCACCACTGTGGATTTGCTGCTTGCTCTGTGCATCTTTTTTACCCCCATTTAAAAAGAAATCCCCTTGAAACAGCCCTACAGACGCTGCTGTTTGAAAACAGTATCAAAACCTGAACCATTCTCCCAGAGTCCATCTCCGTGTGCTTCTAACATGGTTAGGTTAAAAGAGCAGATAGATGCTGGGTCCTTAGGAAATTTGGATTCTGAATTCCTGGGCACTCAACAGAAAACTCTCAAAACTTTAAAGTGGCACTTTTTAATTTAAAAAGTCACCTTTCCTTTGTCATCATTAAGCCCTGAGTTAGCCAATAATTTCTACTTGATTCAAAGTACCAAACGCTTAAATGCTGAGCTCAGACATTAAAAACTTTAACTTGGAAAACCAAAATCTCTTTAAATTACTTTTTATAGATAGTGACTATAAATTTTTCACCTTCTAATAATTTTGCATTGCTGTGCTTGCTGATATCCTTTACAGAATGTGTAGGACTGAAGTCTATGTCACAGCGCAGGTAATGCTGCACATACAAACAGTCACTGAATATAAAATCAGTGTAATTTAGTTTGAATTTTCTTAGGAAAAGCAAAATCACCCTGAAAAGAGAAGGAAAATACTCTTCCTGTCAGATCAGTTTGCCTGTTGGTCCTTCAAATACTTTTTGGTGACATATTAATGGCTTACATTGAAGTCTTTCTTTTCTCTCTCCATTAAAAAAAAATTAAAGGGGAGCTAGTGTTACTAAACCCAGATTCCAGATCAGCTACTTCATTAAGGAGTCCAGATGTCCTCCTCTCTCTTGAGACAGTCCTGGAAAATGGGAACACAGTGAAGTCAGGATCCTCATTCTCCCTGCTTATATGGCAACAGTGCTCTTAGTTCATGTGTTCCGTGCTTGGCTCTTGTGTGTAAATGCAGGTGCAGTGCCAGAAGCCGGAGGTGTCTTGCACTGGAATAAAGCTCTGGTGCTTTCTTTTCAAGTCTGGCCATGTTTCTGAAGGGGCTTCAGTTCCCTCCCAGACATAACCCTGCTCCTGGCTGTGGTGATGCTCTGCAAGCGCCCCGGCCACATTCGGCCTGGAGGTGAGTGCTTCTGCTCTGGGGCTGCTCAATCCCTGCTCGGGATAAGTCTCTAAAGGAGAAGAAGTGAGGACTTGTTTGGGTTTGTTGACAAGCAAACTGCTGATATGTCAGAGGGCAAAACAGTGTAGTCAAAAGTATAAACTCTGCATTTACTGAGTTTACTTTTTTTAAACTAGTATATTTTAGAAAAGGAAGGCATTGAATTCTAGGAAAAGAAGAATTCACTTCAGTTGTGACTAAAGGTGGCTTCAAGCCAACTAGGTTTAAAAATAACTTTTAAATGAAGTGTTAATTTATTTTTTTTCAAGTGGAAAAATGCCATAATTTTATAGACAGTGTTTCAGTCATTGCTTCGAACAGATGAGTTGGATTTTACAAGGAAGTGCCGGTGTAAAAGAGCAGCCCGAGGGGGTGAGAGTGCATGCGCACACACGCTGGGTCAGAAGCAGTCCCAGAGCCAGGGAGGAAAGGAAATGGCAGGCTCTTTTCCAGTCCCTTTCTCACTGCCTCGCTGCTCCAAGGATGTGAAAACATGTTTCAGATGAAAGCTATCTTCTGCTTCTCCTAAATATTTACTGTTCAAACAAAAACTAGATGAAACCTTGTTCCCCAAATGTCCCTGAAGAAACAAGCAGCCCTGGTTCATATTCCTGTAAGAGTAAAATAACTGCTGTCCCAAGAGAGTTAAAAATGTCCAGGGGAGAAGAGATTCACAGGATTGCATCAGTTGCAGTGAGCCTAACGAGATGCAGACTGATGTTCTGAATGATTCCAAACCCAGTCTCGGCAAAGTTGCCCATCGGGGTCGGGGGTTCAATGGCTGTCACGGGGTTTTATGTTCCTGCTCTTAACTGGGGCTGCTGACATTAAGCAAACTCCAGGAAATTTAGAAATGAGCAAACATTTTTTATTTGTGTTATGTATTCACGGTGGGCTCTTTACTGTGCTTTTGGCAAGGCAACTGCATACTGAAAATATTTTTAAATTCTTTGGTTTTTTATGGGGCAGCTAGTTTTTGCACCACTTCCACACCGACAAGGGATTTTGATGAAACTCTGCAGAAAGGTGAAAGCTCTCTGGCTGTGAAGTTTCAGGTAATGGAGCATGAATGTTAATCCCATTCTGGACATTAAGTGAGGTTTGCCCTGGGGAAGGCAGCGAGGGTGGCCAGACTCTGAGGGTGCTTTCCCAGAGCTGGTCAATGAGCACTGAAAGTTGGCTGGAGGAGAGGAAGGTGCTACTGGGCTGTGCTGCACCAGTCTCAGCCACAAAGGTCCTTTGGAGCCCGGGCTGATACCTGCAGCCGGAGTCCCTGGGGCTCCAGATCTTGGAATAGTTGTAGTCAGAAAGGGCAGGTTGCTCCTTTAGCATATGGAATCACCCCTGAGGGAGACTGAACAGACGGGGAAACGCACAACTATCACAAGGATTTGGGACAATCCTAAAATATCTTCCTTGTCTTCCAAGTCAGTAATTGCACAAAAGCTGAAGAGTATTTAGGAGTAAATAAAAATTTGAATTTTTTTTTCTGCCAAAAATGTCACCAGGCTCACTCTTCCATAGCATGTACAGTGTAACAGGAAATGTCATCATTGGACATGAGGGTGGAGGGCAGCTGGTGAACAGCCAGATACTCCTTTTTTCTCATCTAGAAGGGAAAACAAGATGATCAGGAGAAACTGAGTGTTGCTTTCCCTGACTCTGTTTTGGACTCAGATGAAGATATGCAACACATATCTGACACATCCTGGATTTGTTTAACCTTCTCTACCTACCTTTTTTTGTGGAGACAGTTCTATAATTACTTTCCATGTGCTGAGTCAGAATCAAGGCCCATATTATGGGTGTAAAATCCTCCATTCTGGAGTTGCATTCTTTAGTTATGTAACTCTCCTTCCACGATGTCACGTGTTCATGTTCTGTGGTCACTCCTCAGCTCCTGTTTCCCAGCTCTGTTGTGGCCTTTGACTGATGTCTTCCCTGTTCTTCTCTGTTAGGTATGACACTTGATATATCAAGTGTGGCAGTTTTGGAGAATGGTGACTTCACTAGGAAGAGTTGTCTGTGGATGTGTTGAGGTGTCTGATCAATGCAGTTTTATGGTGACTTTCATGCCTTTGTTCCTGAAGCCCCTGTTCCTGCAGCAGAGAAACAAGTGATCTCACTCTGTTTCCTTTATATTCTTCTCTTTGAAACTCAACCTCTGCTCTTCCTCTTCTATGAGCAAGTTATTTATGATTAAAAGAGAGAATTGTGTACCATTGCATGTGCTACTGAGTTCAGATAACTGGTCACATTATTGAGGTAGGTAGAAGCTCATTGGCAGGTGGGTACAAAATTACCAAGAGCTGTAACACATAGTGTCAGGCCCTTATCAGACCCTTTAGCAGCAGAAATTCAAACTTTCTGGTTGCATTTGCTGCACAGTATTATCTTCACCTGTTCAACATTTGGGGTTTCTAAACTGAGTGGCAACAAACCTAAGGACATTTATGGAAATCAAATAAAGGAACTAACCCAGAGCATGGAGGATAAAGTCCATGAGAAGAAATAGTCCTGTGCAATGCAATTTTATGTTCAGTTGTAGTTTGTTTTAATACTGTTTGATTTTTAGATGTAGATATTCTTCCAGTAGAAGCAGGAACCTTCTTGTAGTGAACACAAGGCTTTCCAGTCCCAGGCCAGCTGTCCCTAGCTGTGTGTTGCTGGCACTGTGTACAAGTATGTAGTTGTTCATGACCACAGTCTGGAAACAACTGCTGTACCATATTTCTAAATTATAGTTATTAAAGGTTATCTGGCTGATTCAGACAGCAAATTCTCAGAAGTAGTGTGAGTGAGATTGTGCCTAGCTCTCCTAAGGACTGAGCTTAGCTTTTATCCACTTCCGCAGCTGCATACAGGGCAGGCATCCTCAAAAAGCTCAGCTTCTCTTCCAGGTCACCTGTGCCCTAAGATGTGGCTGCAAACACTGCAGAGATGTGTTCACAACAGCTCTGTGCACCAAGGAGCTCTATGGGCAGAGCTCCTTGCTGTTCCTCAGCTCAGGGCTTTGACATAAGTGATGATGTCTCTTGTGAGGGCAAAAGTCAGTGCTCTCTGCAGTCCTTAACACCACCCGTGTTGCTCTTGCTGTGGTGAAAATCAAGGCTCTTGCTTTAGGAAACTTCACCTTCAGTTGTCTTTATAGTTTGAAAATATCAGCTCCCTCTTTGTTATACACTGCTCTGCAGAAAATACCTCTTAATGTGATGGGGGAATGTGTGTACTCAGAAATGGTTTCATTTCAGCCAGTCTGGGTCATGGACAGGCTGGAAGAATGGGGAAGTCAATGGCATCACTTCCAGAGAGTGAGAATTCCACCTGTTTTGAGTGGGGGTGTTTCCGTTAGTGTTGCATGACTTAGAGGACTATTTGGGTTTTTCCAGTGCGTTTTAAAATAAAGTTCTCCTTTAGTAAAACCAATCCTGTCTTTGTCTCACTAGGGCTGTGATTTCTGCCCCATGTCCCATTTCTTTTATTGAGCTCCCTCTTCTTTGTACAGTTTATTTTGTAAGCCCCAGCATGATGCCTTTCCAGCAGCTGGTTTTAATATTGGGAATAGATACTATTTGTCTAGAAGTTGCAGTTGCGGACCAAGATCCCATTTTACAAACTGAGAGTAAGAACATGGTTCCTGGCAGTCCAAGAATGACATGAGAGAATGAATTACTGCAGGGCAGCGTTGTTTGTTAAAGGTTTGTCACTAGCACTAGAGTGCTTCTAGAAACAGGGGTTTTGGGGCATACTGTTTGGCACTGGTCTGCCTTGCAAAGGACGTTTGTTCTTTAAAAATACCTCACTCCAACATCTTTTGAGTATGCAGGAATTTCTTTCTGTCTGACTTTTAAATATGAAGGGGATTAATCCTCCTGTTTCGATTATTTCCCAGATCCCCTTCAATTCTTCTCTGAAATTTGACATGTGTTGATTTGAGTGTCCATCCTTACATGGTGGAACCACCTCAGCTTAGAGTACGATTGAAAATTGCTCAAAAGCATGTGTTGGATCAGTTGTTCAAGTGATAAAATATCAATAATCCTCTTGAAGTGTCCTAGATGTAGGCATGCATATGAAGTTCTCCCTCCTTGTGTGTACCCAGGACTGAGTGTGTGTGTATTTTTCAATACCCTTGCCAAAGTCTTTGTTCAGGCACACTGGATGGGCTTCCTTTAGTGTATATAACCATCAGCATCAAAATTCTGGTCTTTTCTGATGGCTTCCTACTGGGGAATTGCGTTTTTAGGAGTTTATGTTTAGAACAATCAGTGATTATTCCTTCCAAGTGTGGATCTCTTGGCTGTGAACTGCTTCACTGTCTCTTCATTGACAGTGGGTCCCTGGAAGTGTCAGGTCCTTATGTAATTGTCTTTGAGCAGTAAAGCATGGGAACTTAAATTTCCAATGGAGTGCTTAAATACACATCTTTTCTCTAGTGAGGCTTTCAGTATGACCTGTTCCCCTCTCATTCGTTGCAAGGTTTTTTTGCAGCCAAAGTCTTCCTGTCTATGCTCCTTTTAGTTGAATCTTCCATTTGGGATGTTGGAATGATTTACTTGACCTTAAAGATGCTCCTTTTTTAAAGGAATTCCTTTTATCTTATTTTCAGCTGCTAGTGCTTCTTCAGTATTGGTGGCCTTTAGAATGATGTTTCATGGCTTTTTATCATATGGACATGAACATTAAGCTACAGTCACAAATACCTGAAAGATTTTCATTTCTTCCCAATTGAACCCCCAACTGGAAATGGAAAATTACAGTTCAGATAATGATGATGCTACTGCTTTTGTTACTGAGCATTTGGGTAAAAACACTGCTTTACTATGGTAATTTCTCAGCTCCTTGGGAATGGCTATTCAATGCTTTCAACCTTCTATATTTTTTTGACAATTTTCTGGCTTTATCCTGGAAAGTTTCTGAAGTCTGCTATGGCTCTACAGCAGCTGAGAAAAAACTAAAACATGTTCTATTCAGCATGTAAAGGTATAACTTTGGTCAGGGGAGGTTTCCAGTGCAAAATAAAATGTCCACATTCACACTTCGACTAAAAGCTCATCAGAGTGTGGGATAAAATTGCTAAGAAGCTGTTGGCAGGTTCCCACTCAGTCCTCTTGGATATCTGCAAAACTAAATGGTTTTGCTACAGAACATAATCTCTGCTAGGCACAGAATGTTTCTGTTAATATTCCTACCTGGAATTTCCTAGTCACTCCCAAGTTCAGACATCACAGCGTTCAGATCTGGTCAGTTGTTGGGAAACCACTGTGATTTCTCATATTTTTATGAATTTACTGAGTTTAAAGTCTCTTGCTGGAGGGTATGCTTAAAAAACACATAACACACTCCCAAAATGTTGTGGTAATTTAAAAAAAAACCAAAAAACAAAAAACAAAAACCAAAAATGAAGAAGAAGAAAGAAAATAATAGGAAAAAACCTTCCTCCTAGCCAAAGAAGTTCTACATTGCAAAGTACGTCCATCCCTTCTTTTGGCAGAGGACTGTTCTTTGCCCAGCCTGCTGTGTGTCTCAGAAAGTGCTCCAGAGAGAGATGCAGCGACCTTTCCACTCGGTGTCTTTGGATGTGGCATGGCAGGATATTTGAACGTAACATTTAGTTTCACACCTGCAGAATGCATTGAAATCCAGGCACTTGTTTATGTTGAGAGTGCACCTGCATGTAGTCAACAGAGGAGTTGTAACAAAAAGCAGTTTTTTCCCACTTTCTCCCTGTTTGCGTTAGACACGTCACACAAGAGCTGGAATATGAGGCACACTTAGCAAGCAGCCACAGCAGTTCTTTTTGGGTTTCCCAATAGGATCTGTGCTCAGTAGGTTGTTCTTCTGCCAAAGGTTTTATCATGTGGACTGAATATTGTAACAGAACAGACAGCACCATCTTAATGTGTTTTTAGACATGTTATTTACTGGGGTTTCCCTGAAGAAAGCTCAGGAATTCTTTCCTTATGAGTCACTAACGAAGTGATTGTTTTTATATAAACTTTCCTTCAGCTGGTTAGAGTTGGAACACAGTGTCTTGTGCTCTTTCTGGGGTCTGACTTTCTTCTTAATTTCTTTTAATAGTTGTTCCTGCAGCCAGCAGGATGGTTGAACCTCCTGGCTTTCCCTCACACTCTCTCTGAGTTCCATAGTCTTGAAAATCACTCTTCTGGCCAGCGGACGTGCTGGTGGCGATCACTGTGTGTGTCTAATTCCACTTCTCAGCTTTCTACCTTGTGCTGCCTTTTCAACTCTGCACCTTCCTTGTGGTTTAAGGGAGAATGTGCTGTTGACATTACCCAAACTGGAGCTTGCATTTCATGTGCTGAAATGAAAACAAAATTTTAAAGAATGTTGATAGTTGACTTCAGCGGCATAAAGGTTAAAAGCTGTAAAGTGCTGTGTTTCCATAATGGAAATCACCAGAGCTGGAGAGACACATCCCTTCCCTTGCATGCGCCTGAATCCTTTCCTGCCCTCTTTCAGTGGCTGCAGCAGTGCTGCAGAGTCACTTTTAATTACCTCCCTCCACAGCTTTTGAGTTCAAGCCCAACTGATGGCGCCAGGGGCTGAACCACAAGGAGATCTCCGGGCAAGTTGTGCCTGTGTCAGCTGCCTCGCCAGGCAGATGCTGTGCAACCCACTGCACTTCCTTGTGGGGTTTTTTTATTACACTTTACATTTTTGAGCCTGAGACAGGAGCTATGTTAAATCTACTAACTCAGTAATGTGCCCATATGTGTGAAATTCTAGGCTACGTTTACCAACTTCTCCTCCATTCCCTGACCTCACCTCCAATATTTATACTATGTGTGTACGTGTGTGCAATCATATGGGTCTCTGACTTCCAGGTAACATAGTCTGTATTTACAGGTCTGTTAAGATGCAGAGCATTATTCTAACCCATGAAGTGTGCAGAATTCGACGAGTCTTTTTCATAACCCAAGATTGGATTTCTTTATTTTCACAGGAACAGGAATGGCTTTGCTGGAATGAAAATGTTCATTCCACTGCATCATTAGCTACAGGCAATCTTCAGTTGAAGCCTAGCCCATTTTTCATGCTAAAGCTCTAGCAGTTTGATCATTAATCAACATGTAGGATGAAGTTCTGGGGCTGAGAGAGCTTGTCTGTATGTTTGTAATTTAAGATGAACTCCTTTTTGTTTTTTATTATGAAAGGAAGGTAGTCAGAAAACAAATCATATTTTAAGGAGTTCACCTCTCTCTCACCCCTTTCTACCATTCCCCTTCTGATAAACACCCCAAAACTTTTCATGAAATGGATATGGAGTTTTAGCTGGAGTAGCAGATCCTCAAGTGTGTCATTTGACCCTCCAATAAATCTAAGCAGCCTTCTGTTAGATGAGATCAGTCTCAGACATGGTCACTGTCTCAAGTGTCCTTAGTACTGATAGTCCAGTCCAACTTGCATTCATCACTTTAAATGTTAATTTTAGGGTCTTGGTAAAGTTTTTCCTTCCCTCCTCCATTACATGGCAGCTGTAACCATCAGCCCACGGGAGCATCAAGATCTGTAGTCAGCTTTTACCTGCCTTTTCAGCCGCCTGCTCTTCTCTCCCAAAGTGAAAACTCAGAGGACTGATCCTCTGCTTTGGAGACAGCAATGGGAAAATTCTGCTTCAAAAGGCAGAATGGTTTCCTCACACTGCTGCTCACTCTAGTCTGACCTGGCTCCCTAAATTGCTCTGCACGCCCCTGTGGAACATGCACTGCTTCTCCAGCCACAAGAAGAAAGTGCTCAAACAATAATCTCCTTGCCCAACAGCCTAAGAGAAGTCTTCTCCAAAGGCCACATTTCCTCTTTTTCCAGCTCCACTAAGCAGCAGAAGCAGCTTTGGGTGGATCAGGGAGTGCACAGGAGTTTTTGGAGAGCTCTATCCCAATCCCTTCCCTCTTTCCTCCCTTTCCTCCTCAGCTTAACGTGTGAGCTGCTGCAGAGCCCTTTCCAGCTTGAAGGCAGGGGAGTATGGTTTGGAACATAGGAAAGGATCTCGTGAGGGAGGAAGGAACAGGGCCATATAGTTCATGTAAGAGGCAGAGCTATTCCAACTTAACTGTCCAGGGCTCTCAGAGGCTGCACTGCTCTACCCAGGGGAGGCTGAAAAGCAGTTTCAATGCAATGAAAATAAAATATTTTTGTTCTCAACATGCAGTTTCATTTGACTCTTAAGGAAATAATGCAGCAGCCCTGGGAATAGGGGAAGTGTCAAGTGTTATCTGTCACCAGAAGTCTCCTGGCCTCCCCCATCAGTCCTGTACAAAATAGTGTTGCCTCTGCTGGACAGGCATTGCTCAGAACAGAGACCAGCAGCACGTGTGCTCCTTCCACAGCCACATCACAGCAGTGTCTTGGAATCATCTGATGCTCACTTGGATGTGCCTGGCCTTTCCTTTTCATTTTTATTGCCAGCTGATGAGCTCCCTGTCCCGTGCAGCAGCTGCCATTGGTCTGTCAGCATATAGCTATGATTTGATCCTGTTTCTGTTTTTCCAATCCTTGAAGTTATCCGTGTCTTCCAGGACAGTGTTCAATCTCCCATTGTGTTGACACTACCTCACAATTCTGTCTAATGGGCAGAATCAAAGTTAACTGGCAAGTTTATGCTGTTTTATTTCAGTAAGACCCATATCCATTCAACACTTTGATGATTAAATCCTTCAAGGCTGCTAGTTCTTCTTTCCACATTATAACTTATTTATCTGTTAGAGAGTTGTTTTACTGCACTATTCTTTCATTAATAGTCATCTTTCTAAGCTTATTTGCCAGTCTCCTCAGGGTATCACTTTCCTGAACCAAAGATCTGTCAAGTTTTCTTTAGTCAGAAAAATTAGTTAACTTACTGAGTCTGGCATGCTCTGCCACCTTTATTTTTATTTTTTAAATTTTATTTAAGGCTTCTCTTTAGAAGCATGTTCAAAAGCCTTGCACACAGTTATGGTTTGGCTAACAAGCCTGTACTTGCACCAATTTTCTTCTCATTTTGTTGAGTCTGGGTGCTTCACTTGGTGTTCCACAGAACCAAGTACCATGCTGATACCTTCATGCTGTGATTCTGCACCCATTCCATGGGCAGTAGCAGGAGCTGCTGCATTACTGGGAGCTGATGTCTGGATATGGGTGGATATCCAGGATAACTTCAGGAGATTCTGCATAGCTTCCTTTTTTTCTTTTTCTTGTTTGTTTGTTTGTTTGTTGCTTTGGTTTGATTTGTTTTTTTGAAGGTAGTAATTTATTCCCTCACTGCTTCCATTCCCATTTCCTGCCCTGGTTAGGACAGGATGATGATTTTGCAGTGAGGTTTCTCTCACCTGAGAAAGCTGGTGCGAGAATTTTGTCTGTGAAAGTGTGGTCTGAGGAACCCAATGGAAATCATCCTGTCAGATCGAAGGAAGCTTCAAGGCTGATGGCTCAGGTTTTTCCCTGCCCTGCTCTGGATGATAGAGAACTGCCTGTGAGTGCCAGTAATTCACTCTGCTATGACACAGAAATTTCTCCTTTGACATTATCAGTGAGCTTCCCCCCTGAAACACAGCCTGTGATTCCAGACCGTGGTCTTTCTTCTGTGCTTCCTTTGCTGCTTCCCTGGCCACTGAGTGGGTTTTGTTTTCAGATTTTTTCATTTTTCTACTGGTTCGGTTCCCATTCCTCTTCCACATTTCCTCCGGCGAGTTGATCTCTTAGTGCCTGTTTCCAGAAGGCCTCAGTTCCTTCAGCAGTGCTTCCTGTGAACCTTGGATCACATCCTCGTAGATTTTCTTGCCACTAACCCCTGCACTCACAGATTGGATCTGTGTGTGGGTGAAAGAAGGACATGCTTTTGTAGGCTTTTGAATTGAAGTTGTGCTAGTTCATGTTGAGGTAGGTGTCTGTCTCATTCTAGACAGCATTAGGCAAAATAAGAATTGTTTAATGTGGAATACATAATTATCAATTGAAAAATCCGCATGCTCTCAGATGCCTTGTCAACACTTCATGCCTCAAAACGTGCAGTGTCCAGCAGCTGTGGTGTTAACCTTTGCTAGGCCATGCTGAACATGTGAAAAATCAGTAATTTCTGTGTTTGCATGGGATCTTTGTTTGCTGTGATTAATGGTCCACTAACAGTGTCCAGTGCGAGTTCAGCGCAATGTACAAAGTGTCTTTGATGCCAGACATTCTACAGTGCTGTGCAGAAACCAAAGTTAATAGTTGTAAGCCTGAGAAGACTGGAATGTTTTCAATTTACTTTTAAACAAATGACTTTATTGTGCCATTCTCACATGGGAGTAAATTCCACAGCCTTAGTGCCATGTTAGACAAAGCTTTTTTACCTGCTGGTTTCTGTTTATACTTGGAGAAAAGAAATTAACCTCAGTTAGGAGTTGGGGGGAATAGGACAGGGCTGTTAAACTCGGTGGGAATTCTGGCAGGGGTTTTGCTGGGAGCAGAGTGGGATGCAGGAGTACAGGATGTAGCTGAAGGATGATTTGTGGTGCAGTGTGGAGTTAAGGAATTCTTTGTGCCTGAAAATCAAACTCATGAAGGGCACCTGTAGGAAAAGCATTAAAACTGATTTTGCCACTCCAGAAATGTAAGAAAGCAGTTGGAGTTTCAACTAAATGCCAGTGGATACTGGGAAGGAGATTCCTGGTGACTGTGGTTGGGGATGGATTGGGCCCAATTTCTGAAAGGAGCAATTCTCATGTAAGCAATGGGGCTGTGTATCCATCCAGGAATGACAGCTGGTGACCTCAAGGAGAGAAAGTGTCTCTGAACTCACCACATTCTCCTGTAATGGTAAAGATTTTCAGACTGACACAGGGAAGTTGTGAAAGAATTAGATTTTAATGCTTACAGGATGGACTAATACCATGAATTTGTAAAAATATGGAACGTATGCAAAATGCCTAAGTAGGAACATGGATCCATCCAGCATTGCTCCAAGGGGGAGACCCTCTCGTGATAATAAGTGCATTGTGATCTCCTGGTAGATAAAATGCACAAACCGTTCCAGTGACTCCTTTTGATTGAAACATGAGTTGCATTAATTACTAACAGAACCAAGAACACTGTTTTTTTCAACTGCTCACTTGGCCTTTTTTGTACTAAACCTTTTTTATACAAGGCTTTTGTTTTGTGCTTGTTACATGGTTTTATGGCTTAAAAAATCCATATGCAATCAAGAAAAGGATTAGAGTTTTGTTTTGACAAATTTTTACTTTTACTTGGGCCAAATACAGTTCATTGGTATTTTATGTTATGCATCACTGCATGGAAATCCAAATGGGAAAAACAAGTAGGTTTAAATGATGCTCAGGAAAATGCAATTGCAGAAATTGAACAAGTAAATCCCCTCACCTGAAAACAGCATTAGAGTCTGTTGTCTTCCTGTGGTGTTTCTAACCTGCATCTGATCTTTTCCAAAATAGCAACTCCTCTCCGTGCAGCAGCTCCCCATAAAACCACACCTCAGTTAGAAAATGAACAATGCAAATGGTGCAAATAATTTTGCAGTGCCCTCAAAGCCTTTACTGCCACTCGTTTGGCCTCTAGAGTAAAATACACCTAAAGGTGATGCAGAATGTGGATGGGGAAAAGGGTCCAAAAAGTGAGAACTGTGTGGCCTTTTTCCTATTGAAGAAAAAATGGTGTATATATTGATCATTACTGAAAGAAATCAATGTGTGTATAGGAGGTGGCAGCTTTTACTCATGACGAGTCAAACCTGGGATTAGGAGTGGTAGTCTCAGTGCTGGGGAGCTTGCAGGGGCAGAGGCAGGGCCAGTCCTTCCCAGGTGATGCCCGTGCATGGTTTATTTCCACGAGTAGAACAACAATTTTGGTACAAGTCTGGATTTTCCAAACAGTCAAAATGTATTTCAGGACTTGTTCTGGAGTCCTTTTCCTGCGGTGGGGAAGAAGCTGTAGGAGAGGATATCAGACTGTTGTTTAAACCTGAGTGTTCCTGGGCAGCAGGTGCCCAGCTGCACCCTTCAGATGGGATTCATGACTGTGCTGAGCAAATATCAGCAGGCCTGAGGCTGTTTTGGGTTTCCAGACTGGGCAGAGTAAGGAGCAATTATGTGCTTTTGCCTAAAATTCCTCCAGCTCTCTCTAACCCGCTGGCTTCCTGGCCATCTGGAAAGGCAAGCCTCTCACTTGCAGAATGTCTTGGGAAAAAAGAGGAGGAGGGAATGTGCTGGGCTGGAAGTGTCTCATCCCCTTTATCTCCCAAATGCCTGTCCACAGCAGGGAAATAACCTGTGCTTAAAGGTGGCTCCCCGGGGCGCCCCAGTTTGGCAGACTGGTGGGGAACACACGACTCTGAAGGCAGAGGGTGTCTCCAGTTAAATGACACTCGAGTCTTGCCACGAAGGTCTTGACAATCCATGAGTTTTAATACAGCCATAAGGCTATAAATGTAGGGATTTTGACCTCAAAGTCTTTGAGTATGTTTAAAAATAGCTCACCCATCCTCATTTTATCACTTCATATACTCTAACACAATTTTGGAACCTGCCTCCATCTCATCTAGCAGGGGAATAGTATAATTAAGAATCAGTTTTGAAAGGCTGTTCTCTCTCTCAGCTTTAGGCAGAATAAGGCTTTTTATGTATTTTGCAGGAGATTATAAACAATTCATCGGTTAAAATTAGCAGGAAAAAGGGAGCCCCAGCTCTTTCCTGCCCTGTGGTTTGTACCACAAAGACTTAGTGTTTTTAAATCATGACAGAGCTCTCTAAAAACCTTGAAAGCATATTATGTATGTGTCACTTTGGCTCAGTTAGGAATAGTCTCACCTCCAAGCCAGAAGGCCATGGGTTCAAATTCCATGCCTGCCCTTGGATATAGCTGTCTCCCAGTAATTTCATTGCAGAAAACATTTAGAACCAGAGGGGAAGAAGAGGGAAATTCCGTGTCTGTAGCTCCACTGTGAGACATTCAGTCCTTGGGACAATACATTAAACCACAGCTCTTCCCCCCAGCTTTGTTCAGCAGGCACAAACCCTGGAGTAGGGGAGGGAGAGCCCTCATGGGGGTGGCAGTTCTTTTCTTCTTGACATAAGCAGCTGTAATCCTCAAGATTGTGTGTGCGAGCTACTGCTCCTCATGGTGCTGCCACCAGGACAGGGTTTCCTTGGCATTGTTGTGAAGAATGAGTCTTGACTTTACCTTTTGCTGCTGATCAGTGACAGAAGGGGGAAAAGCAATAAATCCTTTTGAATTGAAAACACCATAGGTCATTAAAAAATGTTAAATTACAGAAATAACTAATTGAAGTGCCAAGCTAAGGTTTTTTTGTGGCAACAGCAAAGCCGGGTAATTTTAACTGCAAAGGTAAACTCCGTACGGTCACAGTCCTAATCACTGACGTCCTTTACCTTCCCCACAGAGAGGAGGTCAGAGTGATTTAAGCTTTAAACTTTATAGTTTCATTGTGGTTTGTGCCAACGGGAATGTGGTCTTATAACATGAAGTGTTTATGTTTGTTGCTTACAGACATGTGTATTAACTTGCCAAATTCTCACCTTCTCTTAAATAAAATTTATTTTTAGGAGGAAAAAAAGAAGATTCTTTCATTTTCTACTGCTTTTATAGAATACATAGAAGGGGTTGGTCATAGTTACACAAAATGGAAGCCATGTCATAAATGTTAAGTACAGTGTAGTTGTTCAGAACTCACTGCTTATCCTGAAAATAATTTTACCCAATAATTTTCAATTTCTGTTTTTGTGGCCTGAATCCAAAATGCTCCTCTATGGATGAGTCTCTTTTGTTTAGAAATATTTGTTACATTTCTGTAAAGCGCTCAATGTTTTCAAATTCCTCCTCTGCTCTGCTTTGAGGCTTTTTTGCTACAGGAATGTTGCAGGTCCCATTTTTGCTTGCAGCTTTAAAGGGGACCTTAAACGGAGAGCACGGATATGGTGATCATTGGTGCTCTGCTGGGGTAAGAGTTCCTGCCAGAATTTTTTTCCATAAGCCCTGTGGAAAACCCAGTGAAGTGGAAGAACACTTTGAATCTTAGGACCTGAACTATCAAGTGAAATGTTTTGAGGAGAACTCCGGCCAAGCTATGTTTGGGATATGATTAACATCTGGGAAAGGCAGATTTATCAACATAAGATGCTGGTGGTTCTTGTGTGTCCCCTTACTAAATTAGATTAAATACATTCCTCTTTCTTACTAATTTTTTTTCAGATAGGCAATTACTGTGAGACTACTACAGAGACTATGAGAACTGGGCCAAGAGGTGGAGGGATAATCCATCTTGTCCTGGCAGGAATGGCGGCTCATTCAGGCACATCTGGGATGTGCAAGGCTTGAGTTGGTAATGGGCTGTCAGAATTTGGGGTAAAAGGTGGGCTAGGGGGTTGTCCTCAAGACAGATTTCTGTACTCCGATGTGGAACATGCTGGGAGAACAAGATTGAGAACCCTTCCCATGGAGCCTGGCTGAGCAGTGCGGGCTGAATGGCAGCAAAGGGGAACGGAAATGGTGTCGCTCCGGAGCACAGGGATCCAACTGTGTGAAACCAGTGTGGGTGCTATTAAAATGCCATCTTCCTCTCCCTTCCCCTTTCCTTCCTCCCTTCCCCCCCCTCTGCTGTCAGCCTGGCCGAGGAAAAGTCAAATAACGTATGACTGTGTTCCTTGGCATCACGACTGCAATTTCCCTTTAGGGGCTGCAAACTTGAGAATGGAAGGTTTTAAATCTTGCTGATTCGTGCTATTCCAGCAAGCATACGTGTGAGGAAAAAGAACAATGCCAGTACCGAAGAGAAATCACAAGTGAGAAATCATTGCTGCTAAATCAGGTGTTGCAGAGGCCAGTGGAAAATTCAGACACTAGGAAAAGTAGGAAATTACTTTGTTTAGAGCTGGGAAGCTTAATGAGAATGAATTAGAAAGTGCTCTCTGTGTATTCAGCCCCTAAGGGTTTGAGCAAAGTTAGAGGGATTTATTTACTGATTATCCAGACTATACAACTGGCAATAAGATTAAGTGAGGAATTTTGGAACATGCTGACATTTCTTATTTGCATCATTTACTATGGAGATCATTTGTCGGTGCTGCACTGAGTTTGTGGTGAACCAGGGCTTAGTCTGGCCCAGCAGAGACGGATCTGGTACTTCTCATGGCTCGAGGGATGTGGGGGTGAAAACAGTTTAACGTCCTCTTTTGTGTCTCAGAGAGGAAACATCAAGTTTGTCTAGGTGCTTATCAGGGGAGAATTTCAGAATATTTTCCTAGAAACCATTAATTACAGAAAAGAGCAGAGTTATAGTATAGATCAAGTAAAAATAAAAGACAAGGTTGTAATTTATAGAGGCCGGCGCTGGATGCTGTACAGAGTTCCCCCAGTGCAAGGCCCCTCCGAGCCCATCCCTCCCGGAATGCACAGGGATCTGCTGCCCTGCTCCCCATCCTCCTCTTCCTCCTCCTCTAGTCACACTTACTTCAACCAGGCTGCTGAGTACCCAGAAGTTACCACCTCAGCTGGAACAAATGAGGAGGGGCCATGGAATAGGAGTTCAGTACAGGATTCATTTCAAACAGAATTATGATTTTAATTCATTATTCTGGGCACCTACCGCTGAAGTGATCACATTTGGTGAAAAAAGTGCAACACTTATAGACAGACACGTTAAGTTGTAAGATGCACTTTAAACATGTCATCTCAGGCAAAGTATTTCACTCAGCCCGTCTGTGCACTGAGAACTTACTTGTCCCAATTTAATCTCGAAAATAAGAAAATTCCTTGTTCCTTAAGGAATCCTTCAGCTGAGCCTTGTGCACTGTTACTGAAATAAGGAGAATTTTGTTAGTGACCCTCTCTTGCATGGTTACTGCTGAGTAGGAGAGGTAAATAACAGACAAGAGAGGCAAGGTGTGATTTCAGTCTTCGTGTTAATACTTCCCTGTTCAGCCTTGCAGATGACTAATTCTTGCTTTCTGTTTTCATCATCTTTGGTAGAAACTCCGGGACTTGTATTTGTTTTGGTTCTTAGGGGAGTGCATACCACAGCCAGTAGCTTTAATCCTTTAATCCTCACATGTCCGGCTGATGCCTCCACCCATCGATTGCCTCCTTTCACAGCAAATGATCCTATTCCCCTCACAGTTAATGGCCACTGCTGGATCAGGCTGCTGTCTCTGGGAATGTGCTTCATGCATTTGGTAACAAATCCACAATAAATTTCAGCCTGAACATCATCTGGGCCGCTCGTTACACTTGGAGTCATCATCATCATCATGACTTGAATTCCAGGGTAACTCACCACGTTTGCAACTTTCCAATATCCACTGACATCCTTCGATGCTGAAATAATAGCAACTACAAAGCCAATAGAATCTCATATCCCAGATTTTTTTTTTCTAGAGTGCTCTTATAAATATGGGGCACTTCATGTGTTGTTATGACAAGGAAATTCTTTGACTGAAAAGTTTGCAAATTCCAAAGTAGTATTTGTTTTATAAACAAAGGTGCTGTTTTCCTTATGCCAGCCTCTTTCTGCTTTTGCTTGTCCAGCAGTCTGTTCTGAAAGGCATGAAGCAGCTGTTGGCCCCCAGTCAAAACTTGCAGTGCAGGGAGGGTTATGTAAAAGTCCTTTGTGTGAGAGACGTACATGGCAGCAAATGGTGAAATTGGAGTGCAGAATTCTTTGAGGGGAGAAAGCTATTCACAGTAAGGTTTTATGTTTTACTTGATTTTTGCATAGAAGAAAAAGTAGAAGATACTGTAATTTTAAATTAATTTTTTTTTGTATTTTCAGAAATCCCTCTTCTTGTTGCAGTTTTGTTGGTAATTTCACACCATTTTGCACCAGTGGCACCCGCTGGATGGAAGGGATGCGAGAGGTTGCCTATTAATTTTTTTCAAGGAAAGGTCTCTGTACCTAGGTCTTTTCTGAGGGATGCTGCTCTGATCCTTGGAAGAGATTTGCAGCTGTCCTAGTCCATCTATTTCTGTGCTTCACTGTTCTTACCATATAACACTTCCCAAATATTTATTTGACAACTTTTACTGTCTGCAAAGATGCTCATCTCTACCCTTCCACAGGCTATTTCTTTTGAACTCATCAGTCCCAATTTATCTTACCTTTTCCCTTCAGGTAATATTTTACAGAGGCCTGAACCATCTTCAATGGCTTCCTGTGAACACTCTCGAAACGTTCCTTCAGTTTCTGGTGGTGTGATAACCAGCACTGGATGCACAATTCTTGGACTGATTTGATAACAGCGAGACATTATTGACTCATGCTCTGTTTATATTGCACTGTGCACACAGTTCCTTGTCTGCCGAACTGCTCCTTAAGTGGCCATTCTCACACTCTATGTTTGTAAATGATTTGTTCCTGCCTAAGGAACCCCATGGTGGGATTCTTGGGGTGTCCTGTGCAGGGCCAGGAGTTGGACTTGAGGATCCTTGTGGGTCTCTTCCAACTCAGGACAATCTGTGAAGTCAAATACTTTTTATTCATAATGAATTCCTCTCGATTTTGAACCTGTTTCTCTAGGTCGTTGTGAACTCTGGTCCTGTCATCTAACTTGTTCACATTCCCTTCCAGTTTCTTCTCATCTGTACGTGTGATAAACCCAGGCTATAGCCCACCATCCTGAGCATTAAGACTTTAATAAGCACATTATAAACCACAGCCCATAAGAAAGTCCCCTTGATAGAGCTCTCCAGTTTGCCAGCGAGCCATTGACAGCTTTTCTATGGCAATGGGCATCCAACCAGTACCTGCAGGGAAAGCACACTTCCATTAATGAAAATGTCACTTGAGATTGTGTCAGAATGCTTTACTGAAGTCTGAAATGTGTGTGGTATCTGTGTTAATACCCCTAAGATCTGAATCCCTGCTCTAAAAAGAGATTGGATTGGTTTGCCATGATTAGTTATCAGCCTGTTAAGAACTATGAGATGAAAGTAAGTCCAGATTTCTTGGAGTTCTGGTAATACATCATTCCTCTCAGTCTCACAGTTCCAAATCAGCTTCTTTCTGGAATAAGGCAGGGAGGGAGCCTGAGAGATTCTGAGTTTTTGGGATGGTTAAAGCCATGCAGGTACCTGGGGAGCAGTGTGTGGATTCAGCAGGAGGATTTAGCTAATGGTCTGTGCTGGGCAATGTCTGTAACCACAGAGAAGAACCGGAGTAAATGATTGTTTAAGCTAATCCAGAGAGTGAAATACTTGTGAACCAAATTGCACCAGGGTGTATCATTCCTTCTGGTGGCCATGAAGTGAGAGAGACGCTGTGTGTGAGGGAAAGCCAGATCACAACCTCTGCTTAGAGCAGTTCAAGGCTGCTAATGAAGGCAGAGCAGCTGAAAGGGGCAGCCCGTGGGTGGCTCAGTAAAGGGAACAGCAGTACAAAGTCAGGACATGCTGAAAGCATGGAAGAGAGTGGCAAAGTCACCCTCTGTGAGGGAAAAGGACGCCTTCCAAGCTACCCGGGAAGTGTTCTTTTTCTGCTGCTTGCTTTGTTGTAAATACACAAAAGTAATGTATTGTCATTTACTTGTGGTTCCTTCCAGTAAGAAAACCTCTCTGTGTGAAGCCATCATGTGGTTTTAGCAGTCCTCTGGCAAAAGGCACGCTATGTACAGCTGAGAGGATCTTAGCTAAATTATATATCCAGCATCAAACTGCAATGAAGAGAGAATCAATTGTAAAGATTTAGGGAAAAGCAGGGGGGGTTAGGACAACTGCAGTGTGCTGAGAGTTGGTGCATTAAAGAAAAAAACTTACTTGGACAGGGATACATAAAATAGATTTTATATGTATTTTCAGCAGCTGTGAATTAAAACATAAATACAATCTGGCTGGCATAATTAATTCTCAGGTGGTCGTTGTTGTTATAAACTTGGAACTGTAAATAAAAGAGCTGAAAGCAGCTTTTAAATGAGCAATTTCTTACTGCAGCCATGGACATATTTCTCACTGTACAGAGCATTGCTTTGCTGCTGCTCTGATTTTTACTCTTGAGTCAATCACCTTCCAGTCTGCTTCCTCTTGATTATTGTTAATAGAATGCCTTTTTGATTACAGAAAATTGGTTGATACACTTCTCTAATGAAAATGCTAGACAAATGCTCCTTCTTGGAACTGACATTAGGAATGTTATACAAGACATTCTTAAATATGCTGGCAGCTGCCCTGAATGTAATGAAATCATGGAAATTAGAAGTATTGCTCTCTCTGTGTGGCCAGCTCAGGACTGTTTTCAGTGTGTTACCCAGTTTTACTGTGAATTTCAAAAGGAATCACTTTTCATTAAGTTTCCTTGGGACATTCTTGAGCTCGTTTATAATTTCTACAATCAGAAAAAAATTACCCTGATATCCTAAGGTATTACTCCTTTCTTTTGGACTGCACACAGGTCCTCATGCCTGCATCCCCAGTACCACACTAAATCATTCCTCTTGCAGCAAAGAGTTTACAATCTTCAGAAGATCGATAACTTTTCTGGTAGAAATGATGAAATCCTAGTCCCACTGCAGCCAGCAGTAAAATTCCCACAAACTTAAGTGGTTTGGATTTCACAGGATTTTAGTCTGCTCTTGTATGACACATTAGTTAATCCTTAACACATTCTTAGTACTGAAGGTGTCTAAATGCAGGGAAGTTGCAGAGTAGCAGCGATGTTCCTTGGATTTCAGTAGCACCTTTTTATGCAGGGATCACAGAGCAGCTTCTGAAAGCCAGGTGAGACCCACAGAAGAATGCAGGGGATCAATATTTTTCGTCTTCTGAAGTGCAGGGAGCAGAAGGGAAGGATGTCTGTAGGTGTGTGGAAGGCTATGGAAGCACCACCCTGGCTCCCACCTTACCTTCTCTTCATCTGTGTTTTTTTCACCTGTTGCTTCTTTGCAGCCATGGTGTGTTTACATCACATACTCTGATTTAGAGCTTTCCCAGACGAAATAATTTCTTTTACCTGATTTTTAGCACTCTAGCTTCTTCCTTAGCTTCTTTGTTGGAGGTTTGCAGAACTCCCTAAAGTAATTGCATTTGCGTTCCTTTGAAGTAGTAATATTCCATTCCTGTCAGCAATTAATAGCAGTATTAAGCAAGAGTCAACTGACTAAAAACTTAGTCCAGATTCATGTGCTGTCACTTAACACTTGGTGTTGGAACTTGTGAGTTCTGGCTTGGGGATGAGGAGCTGAAAGGACTGGGGCTGCCTTGGCTGCTGGGAGAGGAGGCGTGAAAACCTGTTTACACCTTCTTTGTTCTCCTTTCCTGCTCAGCTTGGCCACCCTGTTAACAGTGGTGGGAGAGCTGGGAGGGTTTGTTCCCGTGTTCTGCTTTGGATTTATTCACTGAGCAGACTTTTCATTGCAGGAACCTTGCTGTAAGAAAGAGTGGCAGGGGCTTGGGCTGAGGGATGCACTGAAGGTGGAGTCCCTGTGGGGCTCAGAGAGAGACAAGAGCTGCTGTGAAAGAATGGCCTGGAGGTGGAACGGGGCATCTCTGACACTTGTGATGCCCAGCCTTACCAGGCAACCTTATTTCTGGCTGCTGCTGCTGGCACAGAGCAGAGGCAGCTGAGCAAAGAAAGCTTTGTAATGCTTGGAGGCGTCCTGGAGGGCACAGAAATCTGCTGGAAGCACATTTCCATCTGCATGATGCGATGCAAACAAGATGGTTTCTGGCATGAAAAGCCTTCAGTTGAGACATCAAATCATTAGGAATACTATGGCCAGAAGCTTTCATAATAAATTACTGTAAAGTCATGAAAGATTGATCTTTTTTGATTTCAGGGAAAATAAATCAACAGTATGAAGTCAGTTCTGTTACAGTTTCAAACAAGAGACTATTACCCTTTGCCTTAAAGATCAGAGACAAATTACTATTTTTACTTTACATTCTCTTGATGAGGATAATGATAAACATCTGTCACTTTGCTGCTTAGCCAGTTAGGAATCTTACTGCAATCTGTAATTTAAAGAGTGAAAAAAAAAATAAAAGGAAAAAAATACATGAACAAACTGCACTTTATATAGACAGCAAAGAAGAAAAGAAAGAAAATAGACGTCAAATACAGGGGAAGGGGGCATTTTTGGTCTGCAGTTACTTGGCTAAAATGTGCAGATATATGATAGATGTATGATTTTTATTTATTTGGTATTTCACAGGGAAAATTACCATTAGGGGTTTTTTCAGACAAGGAGGCTAAGGAAAATAGTCTTTGCACTGTGACTTTTGGCTATATGCAGTTTATTACAAAAAGATCAAGGTTTATAAGGTAGTGTCTAGCAGTGTTACAGCATTGAAAACCCTGTTTTCATCAAGAGCTCTTTCAGTGTCCTTCACAGGAATTTTAGGAAGAGCTGCTAATTATTTTTAAAGATCAGCTGCTTTTCCAGTAATTCACCCGTACTCTAGAAAGTTCTTTTACAAACACTCAGCTTTGTTTCTAAATGGTACATTGGGTCTTATTTCTTAACAAAGCTTTAACTTAACACATCACAAACACGCCATTTCATTTAGACTGGGCTGACCAAGCTGTAGTTTAAAAGGTTACAAGTGGTTTACCTGCCAATGCTGCACTAGGACATGAACCCAGGAATCCCTCCTTGGCCCAGTTTCATGCAGGGAGAAGCCTCTTTGGTGACATGTTTGCATATTCAGCACTAATGGCCTTTCACTGCTGGGTTTGATACTGATCTCAGCTGCTCCAGAAATCTTTAAAGCACCAGCCATGTGCCAATTTTAGCTAAAAGCTCTGTTGTAAATGGAGCTGTGCTGGCAGGGCTCTGCCTCATACATAACTCGTTTTCCTTACTGGCTTCTTCAGTTTTTGCAAGTGCTTTGCGTTTCTTTGTGTTCTTCATGTCCAAGGCCAGGCTGGATGGGGCACTGAGACTGAGCAACCTGGTGTGGTGGGACATGTTCCTGCCTGGAAGGGGGTCTGGAACGAGATGGGCTGCAAGGTCCTCTCCAACCCAAAGCACTTTGTGATTCTATGATTTTATGCTTCCAGGTAGCCACACAACAGACGTAGATTTTATAGTTGGTGCTAATAGTGCTCTGGCGATGGTTTTCAGGGAGAAGTACTATATCAGAGTTTGGGGCATGTTGTTCTTTGTACTCTCTGGGTAGAAATTCCATTCTTTTGGCATCTTTGAGCCTCAGACCGTAGTTTGATTTTCACCAAAAGGTTACTTCTTTTTTAAAGGTTTTCCTATATTTATACAGGCCAGACTGAAGGAAAGTATAGGTCTTTTAGCTTCCAGTTAAAGTTCCTGGTATTTAATTAGATCAACTGTTTACATACAAAGAATGTTTTTTCTGCCCAATGAAAAAGAGACCTGAGATATATAATCCAGCCTTGAGCATTGGAAGTAATGATGCTTTTGCTGTTATCTTTTATAAACCCTTTGTTTATATAGGTGCTATTCACATCTCACAAGTCTGAGACTGAACTGCAAAATGAGTCACAAATAAGTCAGCCTTAAATAACGAGGGTGGGTTTAACTCATAGAAGGGTAAGATTCAAAATCCAGACTTGCAGTGCTGCTTTCTTGTGTGAGTCCAGCTGGCTGAATATGAATGGCAAAAGATTTGATAATAAGTGTTGTAGTAAATGATCTGAGATAATTTCTTGGTGTGACATTTACCACTGTGCGTCTTCGTCCTAGAACCTCAACATAAAATTACAAATTTGTGTGGAAATACATACATGTACTTTGTGCAAAAGGTCTCATTTGGCATTAAACTTTAAATGTCTAAATTTCATGATGCTGAACGCTAATGTTAAACAGGCCAAGACTTCTTATTTTAACCTGTGGACAGTCTTTGTATGAGTTATGTTGCTGGATAACTACAATGTAAGTCCAGGGGTTTCTCCCCCAATATATTTCAAGTTTACTGCAATCTGAAAGGCTTTTTTTCTTTTTCTTCTTTGTAGACTGAAACTGAAGAGAATGGCCAAGCAGATAATTTTTCAATGGACCCCCAGCTGGAAAGACAGGTGGAGACAATTCGAAATCTTGTGGACTCCTACATGTCTATTATTAACAAATGTATCCGAGATTTGATACCGAAAACAATCATGCACCTCATGATCAATAATGTAAGTAGCAGCCACGGTTCTAAATTAGTTCAATGTGTCTGTCAAATCTCTCACTCTCAAACACACCTCTGGAATACAGCAGAGGTGTATTTCTCTCTAAAGAGAAGAATAAATGTCACACTCTTAGACAAAATATTCCAATATTCCATAGTACTTGGAAGTTCTGCAGCCTTCTCAAAGGCTGGCACACTGCCTTGACTGCTTATCCCTAAATCCTAAAGACTGAATTAATTTACATCTTAATCAGAACATAAGTTACTATTTAAAGGTAAATCAAGGTGGGGGTGGGTTTGTTTTGGTTTTTATTTGATGTCTTGCTTTTGATATAACAGGAAAAGGAATTGGGAGCTCCATGTGGCAGCCTGTGAGAGCAGCAGAGCAGAATTGTGCTTCCTTGATTTTCAATCTGCAGGCCTTTGTCACGGGTTCATAAAGCAGTTCTTACTTTGTTTGGGTTTCTTTATATTTTCAGGTTACCATTTTCAAGGAATAAATCTGGAGGCTTTGGACACTGTTGTTTAGATAAGCAGATGCGGTTGGTTGATTTATTGTGTGTGTCCTTCTTAGATCTCAAGATTATTTGGTTTAAAAAGCGGCTTTGAGATACTGTTTTTTTTCCACTGCAGTGGGATCTCAGCCTTCACATCCTGGCAGAGTTCTGAATGGACCTTGTTGAAAATTAAGCTTAATATTAGTGCCACTGCTGCCACATAAATCACTAATGGGAAGCACAGCCCCTGCTAGTTCTGAGCAACACCATTTCTGAGAGGTCATCAAACCAATCAGCCTTTACAAGTGCAATATGCTGTGAGGCAAATGTGATTAGAAAGTAGCATTCACTTTTGACTCAGAGCCACCTCGAGCCTTCATCTGATGGATTTCATTAGCCCTGTGGAATTTGTGTTGCACTTGAGAGTTAGGTGATTGGACAGGAAATTTCAGTGGGATTTCCTGGTACGTTTAATATGAGCAGAATTTTTGCATGAGGGCAAGAGATTTTTCATCAACTCCTTCGGGTTTAGGGGAGTCAGGATCCAAGTAATGCTTTAGTCGTGGGTGAGTTTTTACAAAAAAACACGGGAACAATGGAACTGCCCTTTTTTCCCTGGAAATCAGCCGTGCTCTAGACTTCATAAGTTGAGTGTGTGTCCTCGCTGCTCTTCCCAGATCATTGCTAGCAGCTCACTGCTTTGACTTAGCCTATCTGCAGTGCCCTTGGAAAGGCTGGGGTTTAGCTTTCATTTCATAAACAGCAGAGCTCAGTGAGCAGTTGCTTTTGAAAGCTTACATTAAATTTTCTGCCACTCACCTCCTCATCTGGAATCGTTTAGGGGTCTCTGAAGTGTGTGCATCCCTCAGAAGTAGATTAGTGTAAGATTCTGTGCTTTCAGTCTCATCAGCTGTTGGTGACATTGGTAAAGCCTGCCAGGCTGGCACACAGAAACCACACATTTAAAATATCAGCTACCTTTCAGCTGACCTCATAGTCCCGAGATGCATTTGGGCTTCCTAGTGAGCTGAGGTCTACTCCTCCATCCTAGAGTTTAAATTTGTGGCAAATCAAAACTTTTAAAAGAACTGTGAAGAGTGACACTTCAAGCATTAATGAATTTGTTTTTGCACAGCATAGGCAGTAAAACACCATATTGAAAACAATAGGTCCAATAGCAATTTTTAAAAATCAGGGCTATTGAAGAGAGAAAGAAATGTTTGACTCAAGAGTGCTGAGCCCTGCCAAAAGGCTGTGCAAAGATCTGGAAAGGAGTGGAGCTGTGATGGAAGGTGGGTCCTGTTAAGTTGGGTGTGTGTTGCTTGGAGTATGCAGAAGTCCAGCCCATCCACCAGGAGTTAAGTGAAAACACCCTCCCTCCCCCTTAATGAACATATTCTGTATTTTCTGCTCCCCCATCGTGTTGCCTCTGCAACTCTGGAAATAAATCGATCCCAAGGAATTGGTTTCCATGACAATTGCTACCTCCCAAGTTTTCCTAGAAATTCCTTTCCATTTTGTGGGCCCATAAACAAATACAATTCAAGGAAAGTATCGGATTCAAACTCAGTGTACAGAAAATAATTTGATGCTGTCCCTGAGCATATTTTGGGGTCTAAGCCTGGATTATTGTATCGCAAGTGCATCCCTTTTTCTTCCCCTAGGGCGGATGTTGATTACCTTCAAAGAAAATACATTTACCACACAGAACTGCATTGAGTTACCATTACCAATTCAAACGTGCCCAAACAAAACACACATACACAAATTTCTACTTCATGGTGCCTTGGTATCCTGGATTATACAGGAGGGGTGATCTTCAGAGGAGTCAGAGCATGCTCCATAAACAGCGCTGAGGAGAAAAACTCCAGAGGACTTGTTACTGCCAAACTGCAGGTCAAGGAATGGGTTGAGGCAGTGCCATGTGTTGTCTTCCCACTGATGAGGTTCCAAGCCCAGCTTACCCCATGTCAGGGTGCCAGGGCACTTTTGGGGCACTGGCATTTGGATCTTGCTGCAGTTCTGCTTTGACTGCAGGCCTGATGTCTGTGAAGGAAAGTATTTTAAACCACCCCTGTGAGTCTGCTTTCCAGAAAGGAGCAAACATGAGTAAACATCACTTCCCCTTCCATTTCCAAGCTGGAGGAAGTGGCTCTGGTGGAAGATCCTCCTCTGTCTAGGACAGCAGAGGAGGACAGGAGGCTGATCCAAGAGCCATCCCTAACACAGCAGTCTTCCCTTTCCAGAGGAGTTCAGGGATTTACTCAAATCCTCTGCCCATGACAGACAGGGACCTCTCATGATAATTGTCACAGGCTGATTTTTTTCAAACAGATATTTGTGGTTTAACAATGCGTTTACAATCAGCTCTGGCCTTAATCTAATTTTAGGACTTCTTTTTTTGAAGTGATGCCATTAAAATGCTCATTTCATTGGGCAGAATGTGATGCTGTTTAACTATGATATCTGGTTTTAATGTGGAGTTTTTGGCAATCACAAGGAAAGTAGTGTACTCTGGCACTTGATCAGTACCATCTACTGGAAAACAGCATGAAACTCATGGAAAAGTTTTGCAGGCTTTGCTAAGAATTTGTGCGTCTCCTATCATACGTGAATGGGAAATGACAGCCAAGCCCAGGCAATATGGTTTTGTTTCCCTGTGAGGTCTGTCCTGGCTGCCTGCTCCTTGCTGGTGACCAGAAAGGGTCTCATGCCTGCACTGCCTGACTGCTCTCCCTGACCTTGTCTAAACACAAACATTGCCTTAGTTTCACTGTCAGAGTTTAAATCACAAAACTACAGCAAACCCACGTGCAAACAGAGCTCAGGTTTATGTAATCAGAATCCTGGGAATGTATCATCATCAGTATCTCCAGCTCAAAAAAGCCTTTTGGAGCAAAGCACCAGATGAGAAATAGCTTAGAACAGCAACAAAAGACTCAAATGCAAGGATTTAGTAGGTCAGCAGTTGGTCTATTTACCACAGTCTTATTTAATCAGAATACCTCAAGCTTTTTATGTCTCGTAACGTGGCCCAGGTTTCCATAACCAGGGCAGGCATAGCAGGAAATCAATATAGTAAATTAGATTACTTGGAGACTTCTTCCTTCAGTTTGAATGTGTGTGGATGGGTTATTTAGAATCTGACAGACTTGCTGGAAATGAAAGACACTGTCTATAGTAGGGTAAATTGTTAAGAAAGTAATTGACAGGTATGTCATAAAGCCTGAAAATTCCCATTCCCTGGGGAATTTATATCTGATGGTACTGCAATTTACTTCCCAATCAGCCCTTTAGAAATGGCCCATAATGCCAGCTGGCTCCTGGGAGCTGTTGGGAAACCTGTTTGAAATGAACTGTAAGCAGAGGTGTCACCTTAGAGATGCAGAATTGCAGTAGAACTGGTGTGAGGTAGTAAGAGAAACTGATTAAATCTCCTGCTTCCATTGACTTCCCCCTGTATTGGTTCAGCTTTGTATTTTCCCTAGAGATTTCTGTTTATTTCTTTGGTGGATTGGATTTTATTTTTTTTTTGTCTGAATTAATAGGTAAAAGAATTTATCAATGCAGAGCTGCTGGCTCACTTGTATTCCTCTGAGGACCAGAACACTCTGATGGAGGAGTCGGCGGAGCAGGCGCAGCGGCGGGACGAGACCCTGCGCATGTACCAGGCCCTGAAGGAGGCCCTGGCCATCATCGGGGACATCAGCACCAGCACTGTCTCCACCCCGGCTCCCCCTCCTGTAGACGACTCGTGGCTTCAGCAGGCACGCAGGTGAGGAGCCTCAAATCTGGATTGCCATGAAATTCAGGACAGGCAGATGTAGTCAACATCAGCAGCTCCCTGCCTGCCTGTCTTTTTGAGAAGATCCTCCTCCAGGTCTTCATGACATCTGTGAGGAAAATCAAAACATTTTCCCATATATACCTACTCTGGGGGTATGTTTACGTGAGCACCAGACAGGATATTTGCCTCACAAAAGACCGTCCAGTGAACTTACAGCTTCTCTGATGCTTCAAATAGCAGCTGCTTCCGTCACCCCAGTTGTGTATCCACTTGGCCTCCTTTCGCAAGCTGTTATAATAATTCAGCATCTCAGGCTCCGTGTCCTAGAAATTCCACTTAACCAAACATTATTAGAACTTGAATAATAAAATTCATTATATTTAACTCTTTGCTTGTATGTTGTCAGTGGGAAACACGTGAGACTTAATTGTATGTGATCCTCTGACACTGACGGCAAAGGAAAATGCCAATAAAAACCATCTGTCACAGGTTTTAACTTTTGTTTAAAGTAAAATAAAATACATCAAAGAAAACCCCAAACCCCCACTTTACTGAACTTTTAAAATCTCTGCTATTTCACCAGATCACCTCCTCCAAGTCCTTCAACTCCGAGGAGACCGACACTAAACAATCCCCCCACCAGACCTTTATCTGGCCGAGGACCCGCTCCTGCAATCCCCTCTCCAGGCCCTCAGTCGGGGGCTCCCCCAGTCCCGTTCCGCCCGGGAGCACTGCCTCCATTTCCCAGTGCTGAAGCCCATGGAGGACCTCCCCAGGTTCCCTCTCGGCCCAGCCGGGCTCCTCCCAGCGTGCCAAGGTAAGGAGTTTGGTATTCCTGATCCATGGTTCTCTCCCTCTGGCATGACAGACACACTGTGCGCTGCTGGGGGCGGGAAGGCGAGCGCTGGTGGTGAGAAGTCTTGCAGCAAAGCAAAGCTGGGCATTCCCTGCACAGCCAACGGTGTTTGATGGATGGAACCAATCGTTAGCACATACCCTGTTTGGAAAGACAGGAAGAGTTTTTCATGTAAAAAAATTCTACTCAGTCAGTTGGAAGACACTGATTTGCTTACATTAAGAACCTCAGTTCTGGTTGTGTTGTACCCTCAAAAGGGCTCAGAGAGAGAGAGGTCACCTGCCCCCACCAGGAGAGGGGCAGGGGTACAGCTCCTCACTTCTGCCCTTCTGAACCCTCACCAGAGGACGCAAGGGCTCTCCTGGGAGAGAAAAAGAGCAATTCTTGCAGAGCCAGTAGGAGTCTGATTCTTGTCCTGCAAAGCCAGTAATTTCCAGCCAGTTTGAGAACAGTCCCTTGTTGTCTGACAGAGTACATCATATGGTACCAAGCAATTAGTTAAGGAACAAGATTATCTCCAGTGCATTATTTCCTTTCCTTCCCGGGGCTTTGCATTTATCAGAAACCTTTTAAAGTAGCTTTGCATATTGTATAATTTTCTATGGCATTAACTGCTTTTTTATATAAGTTGTACGAATAGAATGTCCTTAATGTTTATTTTCACAATGATGTAATACACATAATCACTTATATATAGATATTAAAACCTCTGATTATGAGTGATTCTAAAGTTTCTAAATTATGAGAGGCGTGGGCAGATAAGGCAATGTTGGAACAAAGGGGTTTCTCCATTTTTGATAAATTAACTGTTACATTGAAAGTACTCACAGTATGAAAAAAAAAGAGCCAGCTAAATAGGAACAAAAATAAAATGTGCACATTTTCAATTTTAAAAATGGTAATTGAGAAGAGAAACTTTGGAGGAGAATTTTCTTTTAAATAGGTGAGATCTGTCATAGTTGTCAGTAACTTAAATTTGAGGCTCAGTGTTTCTAATATAATTACCCTTTATAATAGAAAGCATAAATAAATGAGGTATATCAAAGGAATGAAGTATTTTTATATATTTGCTGTGAAAAGGGCGTTGTTGCATCAATCCCCAGCCACGGAACACTCTTTCACCTTAGTGGATATCCTGTAGCTTGCAGTAGGGCCGCCGGGAAGAAACCTGGAATTGCCTTTCCAAACTTTGCGCTGAAAGGGAAGAAGCCCAAGGCTCATCCCCTCGCTGGGACAGCCTGGGGCTGAGCCAAAGGGCGCTGGCCCTGCTGTTTCCTCTGGCCAGGTCAGTGAGGGCAGGGCTGAGGTGCAGCTCTGCCAGGGAGAACCATGGCTCCCATCCCCTCACCCTGCAAACCAGCGCGTCTCCTTCCCCTGCCCGCTGTGGATGTGCATGGGCGCTGCTTTCCCGGGCTGCCTTGCCAAGAGCATGTCTGATGATCGTCTTTCTCATGCCAAAGGGATAGGTGGGATGGAGACCAGAAAGGAATTTTCTAGCACTCAAAAGGCACGTGGGTAAGCAGCCTGGGAACGGCTCAGTTCGCGACCACCGCTGGTGGCATGAAAAGCAGTGGCGGATAAAGGAGGTCAGTGATTTAAAATCCTGTAGCTGGATACAGAATTGAATGTGAGACTGCCTGACATTTTTGTGGAAAAAAATAATCTGCAATACACATCTTCTGGACTGGATCCTAGTTCTCTCTTTTAGAGCTATGAAAGCCTCAGACAGAAAGTCTCAAGTGCTAAAGAATGAAGGAAGGGTTTGCCATTCTGCTGAAACTTCAGGTTTCTCCTGCTAACTAAACTGTGAGGGAGGAAATCCCAGGGAAGGGGCTGCAGGGGAAATCACCTGAGGGGGACAGTGTGGCCAGCTCCTGCGCCTATTAAATGTTTCTTTTGAGCCCTGGAATTTCAGCTACGCTTGGTCTGGTTTTAATAAAAGCCTTTGCAGGATCATAGGAAATTGACTCAGAAAACGGGTCTGAGATATTAAAAGGGGAAAAAAAGAGTTTTGAGGAAGAGTTCTTGTGGAAACTTGAGCTTTTTCTGTGACTTATTTTTGAACTGGGGCTCTGTGCTCTGACTGTTCCACCACCATTTTCTGCAGTGATTCCTTGAAGTGTTGGGATCTCTCTTATCTAGGGAAATAGTTTCGCTCCCTGAGAAGAAAGTAGTATTTTTAAAGTTTATCTCACTTTCCAAAGGAGCTTTCTGTGGCAGCCCCTGTCCCTGTCACATGGAGCTGAAAATCCTGACATGCTGAAGAGATGCAAAATTTCCATTTTCTCCTGTTCTGTCTTAAGATAAAGAAATCAGGGGTAAGACTTGGACTGTCCTTATCCAACGAGCACACATTTGGTGTGGAAAATTTGGCACCTTACCATGAGATACAGCCCCTGACTTTGAAAACACAATTTTTTCTTCTACTTTATTAGCATTTAATCAAAGGAATTGTACAGAAATGGTGAGCTCTCGGCATTTTCTCACTGTTCCTCCCTTAATGTACAGGGAAAGGAAAAGAGTTTAGAAGAGCAGGAAATAATTTTCTTCCCTGCTTTGCTCTGATTCTAAAGCTGGTTTGGGTTATGTGCTCTGAATATTTCTGTAAGGAAACAGAAACTATTTGCATGATACATGCCTCTTTTAATTAATCCCACTTGAGGTGGGTGGATCTCTCCCAGCAAAGCCTGTGAGTAAAGGCCCCTGGCTTTAAGGGCTCGATGCCAAAGCATATATGATTTGTGAAATATTCTCCACTGCCAGAATCTGGATTATTCCCCCTCTCTCTTAAAAGGCTTCAGTAGTATTTTGAAAGAAAATGCAGCTGTGTGCTTGCTTGGTAAGACAGCTTTAAGCAGGCACTAGAAGCACTTCAGCTTACCCTGATTTGTGACTGCCTGCCTGTGTGGAAAGCCTGATCTTGACCAATTTAAGTTCTACTGTGGATGCTTGATTTTTAGCTTTTAAATGTCCAGAAGGGGAATCTCAGCTTTGCCACAAGGAAAACAATTGAATTGGAAATGTTTTTTCTCCTGGCAGCAGAGCCTGCGGCATTTGTGGGGGTGGAATGGTGCTGCCCTTTTCTCCCTGTGTCCTGCAGTGCTACTGTGGATTCACCAAGGCTTTCCCAACAAAACCCTGGAGATGGTTCCTCATTTTGTCACTGAGACAAATGTGACCCCACAGGATTCGAAACCCTGTGTCACCCTCAGGCAGCTCCCCAGGGGCTGGGGCTGCTCTTCACACATGAGGCAGGTCGTGGGGAGAGAATTCACATTGTTGATTGCTCACATGCTGTCCCTACAATTTCCTTCCACCCTCAGGCAGCCAGCAGGAAGGGCTGGTGGCAGTTCTTCAGCTCCCCTTTGTTACACCACCAGGGCCAACTCCATCACCTGCTGTGTTGGTAGCTAATCTGTGTTGTAAGCCATCATTACATATTTCTGCCAAACTGGCACAAAAAGGTACTTTCACCTGACAGTAATTGCAGTTAGAAATTTTGAGACAAAGTCAGGAGCAGTGCAGAAAAGCATTACTGCCTGACGTCTCCCAGCCCACAGGCTCCCACTCAACTCTTTGATTGCCAAATATCAACCATTCACAAAGTTTTCTGTGATGGATTTTTATGGATTAGAGTTCTTTGAAAAGATTTAATGAAATGTCTAACCCCGTGCACTGAATGATAAGGGGATTCTGTGCAAAAATGGCACATGATCCTCTGAATAAAATCTGTCATGGTGCATAGGCATACAGGGCCAGAAGGGTTATCCTGCCTGAGCCTGGGAATCTTCTGTTTGACCTTGCAGCCTTAAAAGCTTACTACTGTATTTTTTAATGGAATCTAAATTGTAATCAAATAGCTGTTGCACCAAATTCTTCTGGCAGGATGAGTGAGAGCCCACCTTAGAGTGTTTGCATGCTGACTTGGATGATCTTAATCTGAACACCCAAGTAGGAGAGCAGAGCTCTCGCTCCTCTTTGAATGGATCTTTGGCAGAAGTTATATTCAAAAAGTATAGTCTGCCATTAGGATTGTTTCATGCAAGCAAAGAGACAAAAGTGTTACATGGACAGAATTCAAAATCCTGCTGAACCTCAGGAGAAAAGAAAGCCAAAGAATAATTTAATTCTGCATCTCATGTCTGTGATCAAAAGAATATACAGCTACATGGGCAAAGCCAGAGCCCCTCCCAGGGGGGATACTGCCCTTCTGTAGTCAGTATGTTTCCAACTCTGCCTGTCCCAGGACCCCAAAATCACAAGACTTATGAGAATATCAGTTATTATTTCTGTGATTTCTCCCCAGAGGGAAGACAGCCCTGTGTAATTTGTTAGCAGTCTAATGTACATTTCTTGTTGAAATGCATACCCAGTAATAAGTTACTTCTGCTGCTGGCTGCTTCAAGCAGCAGCAGACTCCATTTTTTTTCCTCTTATCTCTTAGAAAGAAGTTCTGCATTTTCCCCTCCTCCACTGGGTCCTTTTTCACTATTTTCCTTTTTTTCTCAGCCTTTCCCTCTCTGTCTCTTTCTTGACTATCCTGTTTGCTTCCTCCTTCACCTCCTTCTTTCACTTGGTTTCCTGTCTGGTACATCTGTCTCCCTTCCCCATGTATTCCTTTCATTTTCACCATCTTGTCTTGGTTTCTTTCCAACTTATCCCTTCCCTGCCACCTTTGTAAATCTGTCACCTTGCATTTCTGTCTTTTAGAGTTTTTCAGACAGTTTTCAAGCCACAGAATGCAATATTTGGCAATCTTTCTTAACAGCAGCCTGGTGGCAGTGGCTGTGTCACTCATCCACCACACAAGCTCAACTGCTTGGGACAGTCACTGCCAGGTGCAAACCTGGGCTCATCTTGCAACTTTGGTCATGAAATAGAATCACAGAATTGTTTGGTTTGAAAGGGACCTTTAAAAGTCATCTAGTCCAACCCCTCCTGCAATAGGGACAACAGAAGCACTGAAAGGAGGAGCATTCTGCATGAGGAGAAATATTGGAGGGCTTGGCCAGAAAGCAGGTCCCAGCAGGTTGTAAAAAACATGTAAAATGTCACCATACAGCAAGCCTGGCAGTTTCATTGTAATTCTGCAGTACTGATCTTAGGAGAAATTTGGAATGGCATTTGCACTGAACTGATTCTTCAGCTGTCTGAGCTGTAATCCCCTGAGAGATTCAGGAGAGTCTTCACTTCTGCTCCAGGAGCTTCAGTGATGGCTGCCCCTAAAAGGATGGTTCTCTTTCAGACTGGCAGTAGGATTTTGTTACTGCCTTCCTTTATATTCCTCTCCTCCAGATGACTGTCCCAAAGACCAAGGAAAAGGAAGTTCATGAGGTGCCAGACATTACAGCCTGGGTACCATGTCTGCTGCCAGTGACTCTTCTCTCAGCATCTCCCTTCAGCAGCCAGAGAAAGGCTGTCCCAATCTTCAGTGGCTCAGGAATTTTCTGATGGGCAGTTCACCATGGCAGTTGAACAAAAGTATCTGAAGAATCATTTGTTCTGCATAGGGTTGAGGTTTGATCTGTCTACTGCATCTCAGGTAGCTGTAATCATCTTGAGTATTGTTCCTGACTTGACCCTGCCTTATTCAACAAAAATTGTTTCAAAACAAAGTGACATTCCATTGGGACTGTTGCAAGTCACTTTAAAAGTTCAGCAAAGAGGATCTGGCAGTGAAATAGCTTTTCATTACTCTGAGTGTAGAGCAGACCTATGTAATGGGGAAGGGTAAGTAAAAGAGATGCAAGAGGTGGGAAGACAGAAAAACAAGGAAACCTAAAAAGCATGGAAAGAAGTGATTCTGGAATAGAGATGATGTTACAAGTGCAGTCCTCAAACATTGCAGGAGTGTCAGCTGATGCACTGAATGAATTTCAGCAAAAATTTGAGTTTGGTTTGGTTTTGGTTCTTTTCTTTCTTCCTTAGCATTTTCGCTCTCAAGAGAAAGTAGCATTTAGTAGAAGGCAGTGGTTTTATTTTTAACATCTTTCTACTTGAAGAAAGAGAGTCAAGCAATAGCAGCTGTTTGACAGAAATACAGGAACCTGAAGATGTGTTTTGTCCCAAGAAATTATTTAGTTTCGTAACAGAGTAGTTTAATAAGAGCTGTCATGAAGGCATTGCAGGCCTAGAGCGATGGTGTTGAGCAGGGAATTCCTGCCTTGTCTGAAAGAGTCAGCGAATAGCTGTGCATTTCTGGGCTGCCTTATGGTGGAGGAGAAAACATCTGAGAGTAAACAGAGAGAAACAGTGATGATTTGAACTTCCTGCACCTGCAGGCATCTTGAAAGGCTGTCTTGAAACTCCCCTGTCCCCCGCAAGCTGTATTGGATCAGTAGTGAATGAGGCCACTCCATGGCTCCATTAACAACAATGGTAATCCCATTAGTTGGCATCATGGAGAAGAAGAGGTGCCACTCCAGCTGGAGGTGACAACCAGGACATTTGCTCCCCTTCTTGCACCAAGGTAAGTAAAGAGGAGAGAAGGCAACAAGGCAGAGGAAGGAAGAACAGAGATGTGTTCAGAAGCGGGCTACATGAGTCACACTGCTGGCAAACAGTGCAGCCACACACAGACCAGTGCACAGGTCCTGAGCTACTGTGAAAAGATCAGATGTTCTTCCTGCTGATTTTCTGGCCCTTCTGTTGTCACCTTCCATGCAAACAACAGCATTCTGAACGTTCCCACTCAGCACTCCTAACTCTTCTTCATGGCCAGTTGTGACCCTCTGGACCATCCTAACCTAGGGTTTCTGAAAGGCTGGGACAGTATTCCACAGATGCACTGCACACTTGCTTACTTGACATGTTCCCTGCTGAAGGGCAAACAAGAACACACAGTTTCTTAAGAATAATAGGTCTGTCTCGGTTGCTCAGTTGAATTAATTTTGTGTTTATTCAAGCTGAGCTTTTCATATGACACATTAATTCCCTGAAATGACTAATTTGAAAATGCAGTGTTCACATAAACATACAATATATTTGTATGTGTGTGTGATGGACATTAATTTATTATGGTCATATAGAAAACGTAGCTTGAGTTGTAGATAATAAATTATTCTGCTGGAACATCGTATTTTGGACCACTTTGCCTCTGAAAGGAGTATCTGTATTAAGTTAAATCACACATAGTGGAACCTCACTAACCCTACTGCTTTCAAACAGTGTAAGCCTTTGAATTCATGGAGATTTATACTGCTGCAGTGGAGTGGTGGCCAGTGGAAGGACACATTCTTCCCATTCACTCTTTTTTTTTTGTTTCTTTCACTTAAAAGAAATAGATGTCTGATAAAGCAGCATAATCTAATAACCTTAACTTGCTTATACTGAACAAAAAAATTCTTCCACTGAGAGAGCGCTGTGCAGCTGGGTCATTTGCAGTTTTGGGTTCAGCTGTAGGGACAGCCGAGGCAGTCCCTGGCAGTTCAGTCTGAGCACACCCTCTGTGCATTTGCAGAGCTGGAGTTCAGCTGGAGAGCTGCTTCACAACTCCCAGCCACCCTCAAAAGCTGTGCTCTGTGCCTGAGGGCTTCCCTTCCTCAGTTGCCCGATGCTAGTGATCCTGTGGGCAACACTTACTGCAGACATTCTGTGTTGAACAAAATGACATTTTCCAGGACAGAAACAAATCTAAGCAATTTTCACTCTCTTGGACCATTACACTGGGATAAGGAACCATCTCAGGCAGACATTCCCCAGCTCCTTTTTCCTTTCATCACCACTCGGTGCGGTTTCTCATTTCCCCCGCAATCACCGTCTCCTCCTGATCCCTGTCCATGATTTCTGCTTTACTCCTCCTAATGTCATCATCCTTTTTCTGCTTTTCCTGCTTTCTTATGACCTGTGTCACTAGGATCAAGTGCCTTCCCTCCCCCTGGCCTTCCCACTTCCACTCCAGATCCTTGCTCCGGAGCTGATGTTCGGGAGTCTCTGCAGTAGCTGTGCTGCATCTGCTGTAGGACAGAGTTTAAGCATGCACAGACTGAAGACCAATTAACTCGGTCTACAAACTGTGTCTTGCCTCTGTTTTTCAAGCATGATGGGTACAGTAGTTTCACTTCTGGTTTGGATTGTCCTCCACACCCTGAGGCTGATGGAGGTCGAGGGATGCCATATAAAAGGTTGATACAAGAGCCAGTAAGAATAGAGGGTGTGGGTCTCTCAGGATTTTACTGAAACAGAGAAAAGCAGAGAACTAGTATAGAAATAAAATCAGTCAAAGCATTATAACTTTCTCAAGACCAAGCTACTTAGTTCTCTAAATAATCACCCAAACAGGAAACCAGACTTATTCCTCACCTGCAGTAAGTCACTGTTTATCCTCTTACTGTATGCCTCACATCCAGGTTTGTTCTGTCACCTAAACCAAAATTGCCTGCAGTCAGTCTTAAAGCTGCTTAGAGATTTGAAGTATTTTCTTGTTAAATTCTACAAGGACGATGTCACGTATCAGAGCACTCCGAGAGGGCTGGGTTATAGGGAAACCAAGATGATGGAAAAGGGAGAGAATAATGGGCTTCTGTTCACAGCTTCAGATCTATAGGATGTATCGTAAAACAGAGTTCTGTGCATGCCTTCCACAAGTGTTCTCTGGTGGTCACAAGCAAGCAAGAATGTCAAATATAAGTGGAAATGAAAGCCTTTTATTTCGAAGTCCTCTGGCTGTGCTGTGAGAAGCCATCTTCGAGCGGGGCCTCCCATGGTAATTACAGCCATGCTTTACTGAAAGCACATTTTGTGCACTCCGTGTGGGGAGCGATAGGACGTCTCAAAAGGCACAGGCTCGAAGAACTCCCATATGTTTCTGATCGAATTTTAAGTCTAGACTTGCTTTATTTAGTTTCTTTCGCTCTGCATTTGCCTAGCTAAAGCTTTTAGGGGTTCTTTAAAAACTGGAAACATGGGGGTGGGGGTGCTGCTTAGGTTAAAAATAAATGTAAAAACTTTTCCTTTTTAAAAAAGTTGTTGCACGGGGATAAGAGCTCCCCTCCGTTCAAAACCCCACTGAGCTCTTCAAAGGAGGAGTCTCTGCAGCAACATCAGGGAGTTATTAAATACATACTTAGTCCACAATTTTCATTGGTAAATTCTTTATGTCTGCTTAATATGCGCTAGTTAGAAGAACTGATTCTTTTTGCAGACTCGTTTACTCAACCCCGGGGGGACCTATGATCTCCTGCCCTTTTAGCACTAACTTTTACAAAGTTTCCTTTAAAAAAAAAAAAAAAAAA